>SKCR01024862.1:0-128465 GCA_019454045.1 Zanthoxylum bungeanum | reverse complement strand
CTGCATTCGATGCCTTCGCTAGTAGAAAGTTGGGTAGATGGTTGGTATTGCTGACGAAGATTGATTTGAGTATCTCACTTCCAAAGTAATCAAAGGTCGAGCCGTAGCGGGGTTCTTAGCATTACAGCCCATAGAAGAGTGATCAATACAAGTTCGAATTCCCAGACGAGGAAATCCAGGCAATAATGGTCCAATGATGGAAGATGTATTTCGACAGAGCGGTGAACTACAAATGAACCGGGATAGAAATCATGATAGTAACCCCTGAAGGAGAAACCATGCCTATGGCCAAAAGGCTGACGTTCAGAGTAACCAATAACATGGCCGAGTATGAAGCATCGGCCTTTGGGTTGACATCACTAGTAACCTTGAGATCTAAGAACGTAGAGGTCTACGGGGACTCGATGTTAGTAGTTTGGAAGATGCAAGGAGAATGGGAATTGAAGAAAGAATGGTTGAAACCCAATCTATTTCATCTCAAGAAGTAGGCACAAGCTATTCCCGATTGTAAATTCCAGCACTTGCCGCGAGAAGAGAACCAAATGGCAGACGCGTTGGCTACATTCGCCGTAACTTGGGAAAATCCAGAAAAGTTGGTGATGAGACCTCTAGTGTTGACAACAGCAAGCAGACCTGTTTATGAGATAAAAAGGATCTTGGAAGTAGAGGTCGATGATGGGAAACCCTGTTACTATGATATTCAGCGATACTTGGAACGCGGGGAATTCCCGGAAGAAGCAAGTATGAAAGACAAGATAGCCATTCAGAAGTTGGCTTCTCAATATGTGAGTTTGAAGGGAGAACTATACAAGAGACAAGCGAATGGCATCCAGCTGAAGTGTTTAAGAAAAGAAGAGGCTCAGAAGACAATGGAAGAAGTACATGCCGGAGTATATGGACCATACATGAACGGACTGAATCTATCTCTCAAGATAGTAAGACAAGGCTTTTACTGGATTGTTGGACAATTATGACCCATAGCATCACTATTTGTACAGAAAATGGTGTTGTTGTACAAATTAACTATGTGACAAAGGAAATTGCTCTTTTATCATTTGTAATTGGATTATCGGGATATATATGTGATAAAAGTCCTTATGATTATTTCTGGATTGAGATGATATAAGACAGTATCAATCCACCAAGGTTTCATCATTAAATATCCCTAGTCGTAGTATATCGAGACTGGATATCGATAATGCGGAATAGACTAGTATTGCACTTGTGCGCGTTATGGGAGTATAACGGCATACTTCTCATATATTTGGGTATTTGATACTCATGCAAGTGTAATAGGAGGTTGTGTTTACCGATGGTATGGAAACAGCTTCGCTCTGGATAGACCCCTCGGAATTCCATTGGTAGTATGACTATGTGTCTATGGAAGTCCGAATCAGGGTAGGTGTATTTGGTCTTAACCTGAGAATTGCATCGCTAATACTTGCGACAATCAATATACTTTGGTTTTGGTCGTCTAGGGCATTAACAGGTTATGTGTATGCCTCTTATGGGTATATTGAGAATCGTAGTGTATTGGGTGTGATGTCAAGATGGAAGTATCACTCAAGTCATATGGAGATGATGATCACGCATGATACGAAACTAGTACTCTTATGTACTACAGTCATTGGGATAATATGACTAGGTCATGTTTATCCGATTATAGAGACTAGTTACCAGAGATCCGATAAATGCTTCGTACGGGGCAGAGAAAATTCCAGCCTCAGGCCTAGCATGTGACATCCGATACTGGATCGCTATAACGCAATACTACATATACTACGCCTGACATAGATTACATATTCTTAAAAGAATATTTCTGGAGAATTGGGTAGGCACGACGCTTTGCTAGAAGCCAACCATGTCTTGTAAATCGGTAAGAACGTGGTACCGGGTACGGTACGTATTCGGATATTCCGATGACCGGATTTACTGCCAACATATCCAGAGATCTCACGGGTCGCTTCCCGAAGATTCACCGATGACGTATGACTCGAACATAATTAATCTGTGATTAATTAGATGAGAGATAAAATTAGTCTAGGATTAATTATGGAGATATTTTATCTGGGATAAAATATTATTTGAAGAGAGAGAACGATTAAATTGGAATTAATAGGTAAAATAATATATTCGATATATTAAATGAAATTAGATTTCATAAGGGAATTAAAATTAGATTTTAATTCGGGGGAACAAATTAATTTAGAATTAATTCACAAGCGACGTGAATAGTTATTTTGCTAGGCATAATTATTTAATTAAATTTGATTTAATTACGTCGCAATGGAAAATTCATTAATTCGGAATTAGCGAACCCGAGCCCGGGAGTGTTTGCGGGCCCACTCCGATTTTGAATTAAAGTGGGGCTCACACTTGTCACATCACCTAGTCAACTTTATCAACTTTTGGTGATATAAGTAGATGAGATTTGATGGTTGCTTGTTTCTTACAGAAGCATTATTTAAGTTGATGTGATAATGACTTGTACCAACTTTTTGGAAAATTGGTAAATGGTATTTGATTTTTGAAATCAAACACACAACACATTCATTCATTCTCTCTCTCTCAAAAAACAAAATGCATCTCTCCCTCTCAATCATCGTGCTTGGCCGAGAGTTGCAAGAAGTAACAAGGAAAATTTTTTTGCAAAATTTTCCTTTGCTAGCACATAAAGAGATCATTCAAAGGTGATAGGGAAACCTTTCCCATGAGTTTGGAATTCAAGATTCAAAGCTTGGAAGCTTGGAAGCTCAACATACATCAAATAAAGCTTGAAGCAACAACCATGGAGGCAAAGTTTTGAACTTCTCTTCTATATCGAAAACCGATCATTGTAAGTATATTCCGCATTCTTACTTTGTTGTATTCACATGATTTCTTGCTTAATTGATCTTGGTTAGACCTAGAAAACCCAACAATGGTATCTGAGACATAATTGAGCATGAAATTGAATTTAGGTTTCTTAAACTTTGATTTGGGTATTTTTGATTTGAACATGTTTTATTCAAATTGTTTATTTGAGCATGCTTATAATATGTTAACTTTGAGTTGTGCATGATCAATTGAGGAAAAATTATTTGGATTAATTTTCCCCAAATTTTAAGGCTTGGCTGAATGTGAACCCATTTGTAGCTCTTGGTTAATTTTGAATTTTAGACAATTGGATGTGTTTAAAATGCATGGGCTATATTAGTTTGTGATTTAATTGGATTGAAATCAAAATTGATATAAAAAGTCTCTTATTGCCGTGAGCTATAGGAAGCATGTTGGAATTGATTTTGCTTCAATTTGTGTTGGACATAAGTTGATTAATTAGTGTAATTGGTGTTTTGGAAATATTGATTTAACTAATTAATTATGGCTAATACACTTTAGTTAATTAATTGTGATATTGGAAATATATTGGAATTTAATTAATTAGGCTTAATTTTGAATTGGGCTAGTAATGTTGTATTTGGGCTTAATGGGCTTGGTTGTGCCAAATTTGGTTTAGGATAATTGGTTGGATCCAATTGGGCTAAAACCATTTCCATAAAGTCCAAATATGATAATTGGGCCTTTAAAATGTTAATTGGGCCTAATGGGCCTAAATTGATTTTTGGCAAAGGGTGATTCCTTATTGGGCTTTGGTTGCCAAAGTCCATGCCTTATAAATTAATTGAAAGCCCATTGGACTTTAATTAGATTGACATTGGATGTTAATTGGGCTTTGAGACCCATTAAGATTAGATTTATAATCTAAGTCGCAAAGGCACATTAAAAAGTGTAATTATTTAATTTGGAATTAAATAAAGAATTAGTATTGAATACAAATTAAATTGGATTTAATATTGTAGTTTGATATAATTCAAGAATACGTACTTTGAGTACTTATTCTTAAACGAGTTGGACTCGCGAAAATCAAATCGTTGTTTGAACATTGGATGGTCAATAATTAAAGATTAATTAATTGGATTAGATTGATTGATAACATGCTTTATGTGAATACATGGATGTGATGTATGAATAATGTATATCGGATGGATATTAGATGGGTGATGGCAATTTTGGAAATTGTTGTAATAAATTTAGAATTTATTAAATTGGACCTATGTGTCCAGTCTATTACCTCTTGATTCTTTGTATTTCTCTTCTCACTTATTCCCCTCAATGTAAATGAGGTTTCTTTAGAAATGTTATGTAATTGGGTAGAAGTATGAATAGTGCTAGAGGGAGAGAGGAAATAGAGAGATTGGTTCTAGGAACAAAATGTTTTAAATATCCATCCGCATATTATTATTAATTTATTTATCGCGCCTTATTATGCTTTTAGAATGCATGTTTAAAGGTGTATGATGAGACCTAATCAAAGAAAATTAATTGGTTGCCAATTACGCGAAAAACCCTCAATAAATATTAAGCGATTTCCTTCCATTGAGTGATTCATTCTCAATATCCAAGATTGGCACTGGTTTATTGGCCAAAGTCAAGACCTTTGTCCATCGCGGATGTGTTTGAATCATGAAGGCTTTGTTCCATACCGCAGGGCTTGTCCAAGTTGTGATTTGTTGGTCAAAGTCAATATCACTTCTTGTCCATCGACATCGATTACGAATCTTTCCAAAGTGAATGGGTCCCGCTTAACTGGAATCATTAAGCTTGTTGTGCCAAAACCAAGGCTTAGTTGATTCAGAGGAAAAAGGTTAGGGAATATATTGGATATATTGGCATATATTGGATATATGTTTCGGACTTGGAAGTCCACCTACTGGATCTAGGAATTGGATGAGATCCAATTGATCTTAGAGATCTACCTAGTTAAGTTTCATACAACTTGTTGGCCAAAGTCAAGGTTGTGTGCTATTTAACGGGATCCCAGCCCACTAGGAATCTAGGTTTCTCGAGTACTCAACAGAGGGTTAGAGGCTCGCCGAAAAATAGTGGGAGGCAAGTATTAAATTTGTAATTTCGTTTAGATACTTGCCAATACGCGCTCATTTCATTTTTCGTCATTATTTATTAATAAATATATTAGTTGGACTAATATTTAAATGTTGTTTTAATTGAACAGTTGGACTGTATTCAAACTACTTCAATTTAAAGTTGATTATATAATTGGATTATAGTAATCAATATATTTGAATTTAACCAATCAAATTATAGTTGATTATATAGTTAGACTATAGTAATCATTATATTCAATAGTACCTGAAATCGTTGATTGGATAGTTGGACTATTGGAATCAAGATAACTGAAAGATTAGCGTTTAGAACATAATCCTGGGAGAAAATGTCTTTAAGCGGCTTTAATTTTCAAATTGGGAATAAAACCTCAGGATAGTCCTGGGAACTGAGAAGTTATTCTATTTGATAGAGAAACATCTCGGGCCTGAGCCCGGAGTTGAGCAAATAGTAGAGCATGAGTTTTGGAAGACTCATGGTGATGATAACTCTAGTGCTCAATCCATTATGCTTACCGCAATGACTCATTAATTCCCTCGTCAGAATTAAGGATTAGATCTTTATACATGATGTTGAAATTAAAGGATCTTCATCGATCTATTCTTAGATCTTAAAAGTACGAATTGCAATAGAAAACTTTTGGAGAGTTAATGGCTATGCTCAATGAGACAAAGCCAGAGTTTGAAAAAGGGCAAGAAGCGCAAGACGCATCTTACTTCGACATCCCAGAAGGCCAAGGCTTGGCCGAAGGCTTCTAGGGTGTGAATAAAAGGGCAAAGGCAAAATCATCACAGTCTTCTGGGAAGACAAAGGACATATCCCAAGATGTCTGTCTAAAATGTGGCAAACGGGGTCACTGAAAAGTGACTGCCGTATGGACAAGGCAGACATGAAGGAAGTGAAGGCGAGGCAAGGCTCCGGCTTCAAGCATGTTTGTCATAAACATGTTCACTACTAGTTTCAAAATTGGATTTTGATACTAAATGTGGTACATAAATATATGTACTGATGTGCAGAATCTGCTGATTAGTAGGAGACTAGCTTCAGTTGAGATCTACCTGCGAGTCGGAAACAGGACGAGAGTCGCTGTTTTAACCGTAGAAACCTAAGTTTAGGAACTACCATTTGGGTATGTACTTAAATTAGGAAACTGTTATAATGTACCTAGTTTGACTAGAAACATTATCTCTATATCTAGTATAACCCGTTGCGGGTATACCTTTATATTCTAAAACACTAAGTGTTTTATTTTATAAAGATCATATTGAGATAAGCACATTAGATGTGAATAACAGTATTTATATTTTGAATATAAATGAATTTAAAACTTATAACATGACAAACAAATAGCTCAAACTGATTTAATCAGATGAGATTTATTTATGGCATTGTTGTCTGGGACACATTAACAAGACCCGTATATCCACCCTTTCGAAGAGTGGGTACTAGGACGGATTTGATTCTATTCAAATGATGTCTACGAATCTAGTTTATTAGGCAAAGTGCCTAAAACACCTTTTACTTGGTAAAAGTACAAGTGCCACCGATCTGTTAGCCTTCGTTCATAGTGACGTAAGTGGGCCATGTCTAGCTAGGCTAGAGGTGGATATGAACACTTCGTAACCTTTACGGATGTGGCATCGCGTTATGGTTATGTGTTTCTTTTGAAACACAAGTCAGAAACTTTAAGAGTTTCAACTCGAAGTAAATAGACAGACTGGCTAAAGTATTAAACCATCACGGTTAGACCGTGGTGGAAAATACTTAAGCAATAAGTTTCTTGAATATTTGAAAGAGTATAGTATTATTTCATAAAGAACTCATCTCTGAACACCTCAATTTGATGGTGTGTCCGAATAGAGAAACCGAACATTGTTGGACATAATAAGGTTAATCATGAGTCGCTCTGAGCTACCATTTTCCTTCTAGGGATACGCATTAAACAGTGCAATAATTATTTTGAATAAGGTTCCATGAAAATCTGTTAGACAGACTTCAAATTAGATATGAACAGGAAAGAAACTAGGTTTCTCATTCCTGAAGATTTGGGTATGCTGGGCATACGTTTGGATGATACCAAACTAGAACCCAAATCGGATAAGTGCCTATTTGTAGGTTATCCTAGGGAAACCAAAGTATAGTACTTATACAACTCACAAGAGAACAATTTAATTGTTGCTCTCCATGCGGTTTTCCTAAAACGAATACCTATATGCAATGGTAAGTGGGAGGAAAGTAAAACTCGATGAAAATCGGAGTTATACTGTTTCAGTCACCGATTCTTTAATGGAACACAAACAGTTCATCAGTGATTAAACTATACCACAATCTTCGAATACACAAGAACCGCGTAAGTCGGAGAGAGTCAGAAAACAACCTGGGAGGTATGGGTTTCTGATCTCACCTAATGAAGATGTCAATCTTATTAAGAATACAAACTGGCTACGTATGAGGAAGTGATACAAGGTATCGACTCCTTTCATGGCAAAGTGTCATGAAGTCCGAAATGGATTCCATGTATATCAACCAAGTTTGGACACTGGTTGATATACTGAAAGGCATTGTGCCTATTGGTACTATATGAGTCTTCAAGGAAGACAAACATGGATGGCAACAACCAAAACGTACAAAGCTAGGCTTGTAGCGAAAAGGTATCGCTATCAACATTGTGTTGATTACGACGAAACCTTTTACCTATTGCCATGATTAAAATCCATTTGGATAATGTTTGCTAATGCTGCATGTTTCATTTATGAAATATGGCAGCTGAACATCAAAACCGCTTTCCTTCAACGGAAACCTTTTGGAGGATGTTTATAAACATCCTAACGGTTTTGTCGTGCCAAAGCATGCAAACAAAGTTTGCAAGTTAATTCGATCCATTTATGGATTGAAGCAAGCATTGCGTTCTTGGAACTATCATTTTGATTGTAATCATAATGGTATATGATTTAATTCAAAAAAAGATGATTCTTGTGTATATAAGGAGGTTAGTGGGAGCGCACCGACAGTGATTGTCCTAAATAATGATGATATATCATTTCTTGGAAATGACATTCCCATAATACAATCGGTGAAAGCTTGGCTTTCATTAAAATTCTCCATAAAATACTTGGGAGAAACACCCTTTATTCTAGGAATAAGGATCTACTGGGATAGATCTAAAAGTTGTTGGCACTCTCCGAGAACTTGTATATTTGAAATATATACGTGACCTGGGGTCTCATATGCTTTGAGAATATGGAGTCACAATCAGGCCAATCCAAGTGATAGTCACTGGATTGATGTTAAGAACATCCTTAGCTTTCTTAAGCTATGGAGAAGGAGAACTTGAAGTGACTGGGTTCACTGTTGCAAGTTTCAAACCGACAAAAACGACTGTAAGTCGCAATAAGGGTACTATATAGTTTGAATAACGGAATAGTGAGCTGGAAATCTTCCAAGCAAGATACTGTTACCGAATAAACAACAAAAGTGGAATATTGCTGCAACTAAGGCAGCAAAAGAAGCATTTTGGATCTATGTAATCCTAATCAGATTATGTATAGTTCTGTTAGCAGCTGAGCTAGGCCTCAGCGCAGGCTAAATAATTAATGGTCTCATCAAAGATCCAAGTATGTAATTCAAATGGTTTTATCTGATTCATTCGGATCATACATCGTGGCGATGTGATGATCGAATAAATCGCATCAGATGATAACCTTGCAAATCTGCTGACGAAAGCTGTTTCTCAGCAGAAGTTTGAGCGACACGTAATAGTTCAAGTGTAGGACACTTGAGTGATTGGCTATAGGCCAAGTGGGATATTGTTGGACAATTATGACCGATAACATCACTATTTGTACAGAAAATGGTGTTGTTGTACAAATTAACTATGTGACAAAGGAAATTGCTCTTTTATCATTTGTAATTGGATTATCGGGATATATAAATGATAAAAGTCCTTATGATTAGTTCCGGTTTGAGATAATATGAGACAGTATCAATCCAATAAGGTTTAATCATTAAATATCCCTAGTCGTAGTATTATCGAGACTGGACATCGATAATGCGGAATAGACTAGTATTGCACTTGTGCGCGTTGTGGGAGCATAACGGCATAGTTCTCATATATTTGGGTATTGGATACTCATGCAAGTGTAATAGGAGGTTGTGTTTACCGATGGTACGGAAACAGCTTTGCTCTGGATAGACCCCTCGGAATTCCATTGGTAGTATGACTATTTGTCTTTGGAAGTCCGAATCAGGGTAGGTGTATTTGGTCTTAACCTGAGACTTGCATCGCTAATACTTGCGACAATCAATATACTATGGTTTTGGTCGTCCACGGCTTTAACAGGTTCTGTGTACGCCTCTTCTGGGTATATTGAGAATCGTAGTGTATTGGGTGTTATGTCAATATGGAAGTATCACTCCAGTCATATGGAGATGATGATCACGCATGATACGGAACTAGTACTATTATGTACTACAGTCATCGGGATAATATGACTAGGTCATGTTTATCCAATTATAGAGATTAGTTACGAAAGATCCGATAAATGCTTCATACGGGGCAAAGAAAATTCCAGCCTCAGGCCTTGCATGTGACATCCGATACTGGATAGCTATACGCAATACTATGTATACTACGCCTGACATAGATTACATATTCTTTAAAAGAATATTTCTGGAGAATTGGGTAGGCACGGCGCTTTGCTAGAAGCCAACCATGTCTTGTAAATCGATAAGAACGTGGTACCGGGTACGCACGTATTCGGATATTCCGATGACCGGATTTACTGCCAACATATCCAGGGATCTCATGGGTCGCTTCCCGAAGATTCACCGATGACGTATGACTCGAACATAATTAATCTGGGATTAATTAGATGAGAGAGAAAATTAATCTAGGATTAATTATGGAGATATTTTATCTAGGATAAAATACTATTTGAAGAGAGAGAACGATTAATTTAGAATTAATAGGTAAAATAATATATTCGATATATTAAATGAAATTAGATTTCATAAGGGAATTAAAATTAGATTTTAATTCGGGCGAACAAATTAATTTAGAATTAATTCACGAGCGACGTGAATAGTAATTTTGCTAGGCATAATTATTTAATTAAATTTGATTTAATTACGTCGCAATGGAAAATTCGTTAATTCGGAATTAGCGAACCCGAGCCCGGGCATGTTTGCAGGCCCACTCCGATTTTGAATTAAAGTGGGGCCCACACTTGTCACATCACCTAGTCAACTTTATCAACTTTTGGTGATAGAAGTAGATGGGATTTGATGGTTGCTTGTTTCTTACACAAGCATTATTTAAGTTGATGTGATAATGACTTGTACCAACTTTTTGGAAAATTGGTAAATGGTATTTGATTTTTGAAATCAAACACACAACACATTAATTCCTTCTCTCTCTCTCAAAAACCGACATGCATCTCTCCCTCTCCATCATCTTGCTTGGCCAAGAGTTGCAAGAAGTAACAAGGAAATTTTTGTTGCAAAATTTTCCTTTGCTAGCACATAAAGAGATCATTCAAAGGTGATAGGGAAACCTTTCCCATGAGTTTGGAATTCAAGATTCAAAGCTTGGAAGCTTGGAAACTCAACATACATCAAATAAAGCTTGAAGAAACAATCATGGAGGCAAAGTTTTGAACTTCTCTTCTACATCCAAAACCGATCACTGTAAGTATTTTCTACATTCTTACTTTGTTGTATTCACATGATTTGTTGCTTAATTGATCTTGGTTAGACCTAGAAAACACAACATCGACCATGGAAGCTGACTGTGCGAAGCTGGTAAAGCATTGTCACGATTGCCAAGCGCATGGTAACTTGAACCATTTGCCTCACACAGAGTTGCACGGGCTGTCAGAGCCCTAGTCTTTCTCGGCATGGGGAATTGACATGGTCGGAGAAATTCGACCGTACGCATCGAATGGACATCGTTTCATAGTACTGGCAGTGGACTACTTTTCAAAATGGGTGGAAGCCGAGTCATTTCGTAACGTCACAGCAAAGCAGATGGCAAAGTTCATAGCCCAGAACCTCATATGTCTATACGGAATGCCGTATCACGTAGTCACAGACAACGGAGTCCAGTTTCAAGTGGAAACGAAGGAAATGCTACAGAAGTACGGGATAGGACATCACAAGTCATCACCTAACAGACCGCAGGCAAATGGGGCAGTCGAGGCAATCAATAAGATAATAAAGAAGATATTAGCCAAAATGTCGGAGAACTACAAAGATTGGGCCGACAAACTACCGTACGCCCTCTGGGGGTACAGAACTTCTGTGAGGACAGCAACATGAGCCACACCTTACTCTCTGGTCTACGGAATGGAAGCAGTACTACAAGTGGAAGTTGAGATGATGTCCATGCGGGTATTAGCAGAAGCAAAGTTACCTGAACAAGAATGGACCTTGCAGAGATTTGAACAGTTAACATTACTGGATGAGAAGATAATGAAGTTCGTACATCATATTGTTGGTCTCTAAGACAATCCAAGATCAATATAAGCAATGAAATAATGTGAATAACTTAAGTAAGAATGACGGAATCATACTTACAAAGAGCGGATTTAGGATGCGTCAAATACAAAAATTTGTTCATCCAAGTTTCGGCCAAGCTCCACTTTTGGGGATGAAATCCAAGCTCCAAGCTTTGTTCTTTGATTCCATGATTTTGGGATGGTTTCCCTATCACCTTGGATGATTCCTGTAGTGTGCTAGCACTTAGAAAATTTACAACAAACTTTCTATCTTCTTCCTTGCAACTCTCGGCAATGAGAGAAATTGAGAGGGAGAGAAACATGGCTTCCAAACCCGTGAGTGAGTGAGAGAGAATGAGTGAATAACTTGTGTTAATTGATTTCAAAAATCAAATGATAAACCAAATCTAAAATTTAGGTAAAAGTCATTCCCATCATTACACACAAATGTGTCATACAAATTACCATCATTCCTTCACCAAAACTCATCACGAAAAGTAATTAAGTGACAAGTGATCTGACATGTGGGCCCCACTTGATTCAAAATCCGAGTGGGCCCGCGATACATCCCGGGCTTGGGTTCGCTAATTCTGAATTAACGAATTTTCCATTGCGACGCAATTAAATCAAATTTAATTAAATAATTATGCCAAGCAAAATTACTATTCACGTCGCTCGTGAATTAATTCTAAATTAATTCGTTTGCCCGAATTAAAATCCAATTTTAATTCCGCGTCGAAATCTAATTTCGTTTAATATATCGAATATATTATTTTATCGATTAATTCAAAATTAATCATTCTCTCTCTTCAAATAGTATTTTATCCCAGATAAAATCCCTCCGTAATTAATCCCAGATTAATTATGTTCGAATCATACGTCATCGGTGAATCTTTGGGAAGCGACCCAAGAGATCCCTAGATATGTTGGCAGTAAATTCGGTCGTCGGACTATCCGAACACGTACGTACCTCGTACTACGTTTTTACCGATTTACAAGACATGGTTGGCTTTTAGCAAGTACCGTGCCTACCCAATTCTCCATAAATATTCTTAAAGGAATATATAATCTTTTTCAGGCGTAGTATATGTAGTATTGCGTATTTCGATCCAATATCGGATGTCACATGCAAGGCCTGAGGCTGGAACAGTGTCTGCCCCGTACGAAGCATATATCGGATTACAAGCAACTAGTCTCTTTAATCGGATAATCATGACCTTGTCATATTATCCCGATGGTTGCAACCAATTAGACTACCAGTTCTGTATCCATGCGTGATCATCATCTCCATATGACTGAAGTGATACTTCCATCTTGACATCACACCCAATACACTACGATTCTCAATAAACCCATAAGAGGCGTACACATAACCTGTTAAAGTCCTGGACGACCAAAACCAAAGCGTATTGATTGTCGCAAGTACTAGCGATGCAAGTCTCAGGTTAAGACCAAATACACCTACCCTAATGCGGATTGCCATAGACACATAGTCATACTACTAATGGGATTCCGCGGGGTCTATCCAGAGTGAAGCTATTTCCGTACCATCGGTAAACACAACCTCCTATCACACTTGCATAAGTATCCAATACTTAAATAAATGAGAACTATGTTGTTACGCTTCCATAACACGAACAAGTACAATACTAGTCTATTCCGCATTATCGATGGCCAGTCTCCATAATACTACGACTAGGGATATTTAATGATTAAACCGTTATGGATTGATACTGTCTCATATCTTATAATCCGAAACTAATCATCAGGACTTTTATCATTTATATATTTAAGTAATCAAATTACAAAATGATAAAATGCAATTTCCATTGTCACATAGTTAATTTGTATAAAAACCACAATGTCTTTTACAAATAGTGACGCTATGGGTCATAATTGTCTAAAAATCTCCCACTTGGGCTATAGCCATTCACTCAAGCATCTACTACCTGAACTATGTATATGTCGCTCAAACTTTTGCTGAGGAATATCATTCGTCAGAGGATCTGTAATGTTGTCCTCTGATGCGACCTTCTCAATCTTCACATCGCCACGATGTATGATCTCACGAATCAGATGGAAACGTCGAAGAACATGCTTGGATCGTTGATAAGACCGTGGTTCCTTAGCCTGCGCTATAGCCCCATTATTGTCACAATACAATGGAACGGGCTCAGCTGCTAACGGAACTACTTCTAATCCAATTAGGAATTTACGGATCCAAACTGCCTCTTTTGCTGCTTCAGCTGCAGTAATATACTCCGCTTCTGTTGTTGAATCGGCAACAGTCTCTTGCTTGGAAGATTTCTAGCTTACTGCTCCGTTGTCCAAACAAAATATGTACCCGGATTGCGACTTGCAGTCCTCTTTATCAGTTTGGAAACTTGCATCGGTATACCCAGTTACCTCAAGTCCTCCATCTCCATAGATTAAGAAAGCATCCTTAGTTCGTCTAAGATACTTAAGGATATTCTTAACCGCCATCCAGTGACCATCACATGGATCGGCCTGATAGCGACTACATATGCTCAAAGCATACGAGACATCAGGTCGCTTACATATCATGGTATACATGATCGATCCGACTTCCAAGGTGAACGGTATCTGACTCATGTTGTCTCTCTCATCTTGAGTTTCAGGACACAAGTCATTAGATAGAGTGACGCCATGTGACACTGGCAACAGTCCCCTCTTGGACTGATCTATGTTGAATCTCTTCAACAGTTTGTCAATGTACGTGCTCTGGGAGAGTCCGAGTAGCTTTCTAGATCTATCCCGGTAGATCTTTATTCCCAGAATAAAGGCTGCTTCTCCCAGATCCTTCATGGAGAATTTTAATGAAAGCCAAGCTTTCAACGATGTTAACATGGAAATGTCATTGCCAATAAGAAATACATCATCAACGTAAAGGACAATGAATGTCAGTGTGCTCCCACTAATCTTCTTATATACACAAGGATCATCCTCGTTTTGAACGAAATCATATTCTTTTATGATCTCATCAAAATGTTGGTTCCAAGAACGCGGTGCTTACTTCAATCCATAAATGGATCGATTTAACTTACAAACCTTGTTTGCAAGTCTTGTTACGACAAAACCGTCAGGCTGTTGCATATAAACATCCTCCAAAAGGTTTCCGTTAAGGAAATCAATTTTGACGTCCATCTGCCATATCTCGTAATCAAAATATGCAACAATAACAAGCATTATCCGAATGGATTTAATCATGGCAACATGTGAAAAAGTTTCATCGTAATCGACATCATGTCGTTGACGATACCCTCTCGCTACAAGCCTAGCTTTGTACGTTTGTACGTTGCCATCCATTTCAGTCTTCTTCTTGAAGACCCATTTGCAACCAATAGGCTTTACGCCTTCTGGTGCATCAATCGGTTTCCAAACTTGGTTGGTGTTCATGGAATCCATTTCGAAATTCATGGCATCTTGCCATAAACCGGAGTCGATACCTTGTATCGCTTTCTCATATGTAACCGGCTCATCTTCCTCAATAAGATTAATATCCACATGAGGTGAGATCAGAAACCCATACCTCTCAGGTTGTTTTCTGACTCTCTCCGACCTACGCGGTTCTTGTGTATTTGAAGATTGTGCTACAGTCTCATCCTTGATGGACTGTTCATGTTACGTTAAGGATTCTGTGCCAAGAACAGTATCACTCCGAATTTCATAGAGTTTTACTTTCCTCCCACTTATCACTGCATTTTGGAATTCCTTCTCAAGGAAAACCGCATGTAGAACAATAAATACTTTGTTCTCTTGTGGGTGATAGAAGTAATATCCTTTGGTTTCCCTAGGATATCCTACAAATAGGCATTTATCCGATTTGGGTTCTAGTTTGGTACCTTCCAAATGTTTGACGTATGCCCAGCAACCCCAAATCTTCAGGAATGAGAAACCCGGTTTCTTTCTTGTCCATATTTCATATGGTGTCTGTTGAACAGACTTTGACGGAACCTTATTCAAAATAAGTATTGCAATGTTCAATGCATATCCCCAGAAAGAAATAGCTAGCTCTGTGCGACTCATCATAGACCTTACCATGTCTAACAAAGTTCGGTTTCTCCGTTCGGACACACCGTTGAATTGCGGTGTTCCGGGAGGAGTCCACTGTGAAAGAATACCATATTCTTTCAAGTAATCAAGAAACTCATTGCTCAAATATTCACCCCCACGGTCCGACCGTAATGTCTTAATACTTTTGCCGGTTTGTTTTTCTACTTCGTGTCGAAACTCTTTGAATTTCTCAAAATTTTCCGACTTGTGTCTCATAAGATACACATAACCATAACGCGATACATCATCCGTAAAGGTTACGAAGTATTCATATCCACCTCTAGCGTGGATAGACATGGGCCCACATATGTCACTATGAACGAGGGCTAACAGTTCGGTGGCATGTGCACCTTTACCACTAAAAGGTGATTTAGGCATCTTGCCTAATAAACAAGATTCGCAGACATCATATGAATTTGGATCAAATCCGTCCAAGTACCCAATCTTCGAAAGTGTGGATATACGTGTCTTGTTTATGTGCCCCAGACGACAATGCCACATATAAGTTTCATCTTAGTTACTTACTTTAAGCCTTTTGTTTGTTACATTATATGTTTGAGATTGATTCATATTCAAAATATAAAGACCATTATTTACATCAGCAGTGCAAATTTCCATATCATTTTTATACATAAAACACCCAGTGTTTCTAAATACAAAAGTATACCCACATTGGGCTAACATAAATACATAAATAATATTCCTAGTCAAACTAGGTACATAATAACAGTCTGTAAGTTTAAGTACATGCCCCGAGGGCAGTTCCAAAACAAAAGTGTCAACGGCCAAAACGGTGACCCGTGTCCCATTTCCAACGGGGAGGTAAATCTCTCCTGAGGCCAGTCTCCTGCTAATCTGCAGGATTACATTATGAGTTCCACAACCAGAATCAAAAATTCAATTTTTAAAACTAGAAGTAGACAAGTTTATTTCTATAACAAACATACCTGAAGCCGGTGCCTTGCCCACTTTGATTTCCTTCATGTGTGCCTTGTACTCGTGACAGTCACGTTCCAGTGACCCCGCTTCCCACACTGCAGACATACATCTTGGGATTTGTCCTTAGGTTTCCCAGAACCCTTTGACGATTTGGCCTTGCCCTTCTTCTTATGCTTCTTCTTCTTTACACCTCCAGTCGCCTTGGGCCAAGCCCTCGGAGTCTGAGATGTTGAAGCAAAGTGCGCCTCGCGCTACTTGCCCTTAAGGAGCTCTTTTTCTGCTTCGCGCAGAGTGGACATCAACTCTCCAAGAGTTTGGTCTTGGTTCAACTTGTTGTAGTTCATGATGAACCCACTCCATGTGTCGGGGAGAGACTGTAGGATCAAATCTACTGAAGTCTCAGCCTCGAAGACGGTGCCCATGTGTCCGAGCTGCTCAATGTCTGAGCTGTTCAGTCTCAAAGACAATCCAAGATCAATATAAGCAATGAAATAATGTGAATAACTAAGTAAGCATGGCGGAATCATACTTACAAGAGCGGATTTAGGATGCGTCAAATACAAAAATTTGTTCCTCCAAGTTTCGGCCAAGCTCCACTTTTAGGGATGAAATCCAAGCTCCAAGCTTTGTTCTTTGATTCCAAGCTTTTGGGATGGTTTCCCTATCACCTTGGATGATTCATTTAGTGTGCTAGCACTTAGAAAATTTACAACAAACTTTCTATCTTCTTCCTTGCAACTCTCGGCAATGAGAGAAATTGAGAGGGAGAGAAACATGGCTTCCAAAACCGTGAGTGAGTGAGAGAGAATGAGTGAATAACTTGTGTTAATTGATTTCAAAAATCAAATGATATACCAAATCTAAAATTTTGGTAAAATTCATTCCCATCATTACACACAAATGTGTCATACAAGTTACCATCATTCCTTCACAAAAACCCATCACCAAAAAGTAATTAAAGTGACAAGTGATGTGACATATGGGCCCCACTTGATTCAAAATCTGAGTGGGCCCGCGACACATCCCAGGCTCGGGTTCGCTAATTCCGAATTAACGAATTTTCCGTTGCGATGTAATTAAATCAAATTTAATTAAATAATGATGCCAAGTAAAATTATTAGTCATGTCGCTCTCGAATTAATTCTAAATTAATTCGTTTGCCCGAATTAAAATCCAATTTTAATTCCGCGTCGAAATCTAATTTCGTTTAATATATTGAATATATTATTTTATCGATTAATTCCAAATTAATCGTTCTCTCTCTTCAAATAGTATTTTATCCCAGATAAAATCTCTCCGCAATTAATCCCAGATTAATTATTTTCGAATCATACGTCATCGATGAATCTTCGGGAAGCGACCCAAGATATCCCTGGATATGTTGGCAGTAAATTCGGTCGTCGGACTATCCTAACACGTACGTACCTCATACTACGTTTTACCGATTTACGAGACATGGTTGGCTTCTAGCAAAGCACCGTGCTTACCCAATTCTCCAGAAATATTCTTAAAGGAATATATAATTTTTTTCATGTGTAGTATACGTAGTATTGCGTATTGCGATCCAGTATCGGATGACATATGCAAGGCCTGGGGCTGGAACAGTGTCTGCCCCGTACGGAGCATATATCGGATTATAAGCAACTAGTCTCTTATAATCATGACCTTGTCATATTATCCCGATGGTTGCAACCAATTCGAGTACCAGTTCTATATCCTTGCGTGATCATCATCTCCATATGACTGAAGTGATACTTCCATCTTGACATCACACCAAATACACTACGATTCTCAATAAACCCAGAAAAGGCGTACACAAAACCTGTTAAAGTCATGGACGACCAAAACCAAAGCGTATTGATTGTCGCAAGTACTAGCGATGCAAGTCTCAGGTTAAGACCAAATACACCTACCCTGATGCGGATTGCCATAGACACATAGTCATACTACCAATGGGATTCTGCGGGGTCTATCCAAAGCAAAGCTGTTTCCGTACCATCGGTAAACACAACCTCTTATCACACTTGCATAAGTATCCAATACTTAAATATATGAGAACTATGATGTTACGCTTCCATAACACGCACAAGTACAATACTAGTCTATTCCGCATTATCGATGTCCAGTATCGATAATACTACGACTATGGATATTTAATGATTAAACTGTTATGGATTGATACTGTCTCATATCTTATCATCCGAAACTAATCATAGGGACTTTTATCATTTATATATTTAAGTAATCAAATTACAAAATGATAAAATGGAATTTTCATTGTCATATAGTTAATTTGTACAAAAACCACAATGTCTTTTACAAATAGTGACGCTATAGGTCATAATTGTCTAACACATATGCAGTTATACCAGAAGAGATTGGCTCGAGCATTCAACAAGAAGGTGCGTCCTACTAAGATCAGAAAAGGTGATATGGTACTTAAGCAATCAAAGCCGTCGACGACAGACCCGAGATGAAAGTTTAGACCCAACTGGGAAGGGCCCTACATAGTCAAGAAAGTGATGGGAAACGGGGCAGTGAGACTGTCAGATTTAGAAGGGAACGAGTTCACCGAGCCAATCAACGTGGACAAATTGAAGCAATATTTTACCTAAGGAAGAGAAGACCTAGCCCAACGGAATAGGAAATTCATCCATGCATGCATGCATACATGTAACGTACTTGCATTCCTTTTTATGTTTTGCTTTGTTTTGTATTCACAGGTTTCAAATAAGAAAAGAAGAAAGTGGCAAATGCAAGCCAACCAGAAGAAGCAACATAACATCATCAATTTTGGGAATGAATCACAGGGTTGAGGCCGACATCACTATCAGTTTCGGGAAGGAATCTCAGGATTGAGGCCCGTATCAGTACAGTTTCGAGAATGAATTCCAGGGTTGAGGCCCGCATCAGTATTAGTTTCAGGAAGGAATCCCAGGGTTGAGGCCCACATCACCAACAGTTTTCAGGGATGATCCCAGTGGTCGAGGCCCACATTATCAGCGGTTGAAAAGAAGAATTCCAGTGGAGTGAAAAAAAAAGAAGTCCTTGATGGTTATACATATGTCCGGTGATGAAATTATTTGCTGTAGGTTGAAACCTTGGAAACGATAAGTGCGAGATGTGCTCTCATCCGGTATTTTGAGTGATTAATCTCAGTTAGACTCGCAGGCACTTGATTATAGGATCTTAGCAGTAGAAGCCCGAGTAGTCGACAAGATAACTAGTTGAAGAGATGGCGGATCAGTGAATGACCGTTCGCTTAGATGTCCATTCTGATTTACTCGAGTTACGATATGTGGTATGGTTGGAAACGAAAGAAAAATTTCTAAAGAAGAAAAATAAACCACCTATAACCGATAAGCGTGAAGCTACCCATGGGCGAGTATTAGGACCACCATGAGGAGAAATGCTACCTTAAATGGTAGGTGTGTAAAAAAAATAAAAAGACGAAAGAAAAAAAGAAAAAAACCATATCATATTGAGTACGAGGAAGTAATTGGAGAGCATGATCAAGACATCTAGGTTGGTTAGACCCACTAATCCATTTCTTTGAAACAAAATCATCGAGTTGGCTTACTTAAGGATTAAGCTGTGAAAGAACCTTGGCACACACACACTTGGAGTCTAGTCTAGATCATTTGTTCAAACGGTCGGAATTGAGTTGTATCAGGTACTTTGAAGTTTCTCTGGTTTCCACACTAGACATTCTTTGAGGACAAAAATATGTGTAACTATTAGGACCATCTCGTAAAAGACACTGCAGTGTGTTGGTACAGAACGTCGCACCACGTGATCCGCTTTGACCTGATGTAAGCAGAGAGGAGAAGTAAGGTAAACCGAGTCTGGGGCGACCAGCTTACCCCATGTCACACAGTAACGGTTCGGGAATGGACTACCTCACAGTAACGATTCGGGAATGGACCACCTCACAGTAATGGTTTGGGAATGGACCACTTCATATCAGTTCAGTTCGGTAGTGATTCCTAGAGATCGCAGCATCTTGCAGGGATGAACCGGGGTCGAAGCACCTCAGCATCATATCATATCAGTTTGGTAGTGATTCCTAGAGATCACAGTATCTTGCATGGATGAACTTCAGTGGTCGCAGCACCTCACCACCATATCAACTCAGTTCGAAGCAACAAGCAAGTCAAGCAGCAGCTGGCGAGCCAGGTAAGTAAAAATGCATGCATAACTTTGATAGGATTGTCATTGGCACACACTGCACAAGTCTCATAAAAGTGGGGGCGACTGTAGGCACTTCATTTTTTCATAAGTCCCGATGATGAGCCTCGTATGGAGGCACTACCCGATAAGTTACGGAAGTCGCGGGAAACAGACGTCGGAAGGGAAAATTAAAAAATCAATACCTTGTTGGACTTACTTCGTTTGCTTAGCCTCGGGTTCGCTCGATTAATCTCTGGTTTAAAATTTATCATCGGCTCAAAACCCCCGCGACCCATACCAAACCACACATCCAAGCCCACACACCACCAACCACACGCCCAAGCCCACCAAAGAACCAAGCTCTACACGCCCAAGCCTACCAAACCCATCCAAAAAATATCCAACACATTAAACACATGCTAAAATCTAACAACCATCACCTTCCTAATTTAAATCAAATCACATGCCTAAATTAAGAAATCAAATCTAATCTCATAAATCCATTTCCTAAAATAAAACAAATCACCTTCCTAATTGAATGGATCTTTTCTTTGTAACACATTAATTAAAAGATATCCCCCATAATTGCAAGATTTCTTTCCTACCCAAAAAAGGACAACCCTAACCATTTCTTATAAAAATGAGCACAAACCAAACCCTTGAGCCCTAGTACATTCACACCCAAGACAAGAAGAATAACCTCCCCACTGCCAAGAAAAACACTTCTAATACAGTCCTTCATTGCCGCAAAAACAGCCCATCGAACACCCTTCAATCACCGAAACAAGCAAGCTCCAAAACCCCTCCTCCATTGCCGTGAAACAGTCTCTAAAAATCCCCTCCAAATACTGCACAAACAGCCCCAAACTGCACCCTAAATACCGCCCAAACAGCCCTCCAAATACCGCACAAACACACCCCAAAACTGCACCCTAAAATCGTAAAATCGCACCCTTGAAACCCCTCCAAAACCGCAAAACAGTCCACCAAAACAGCAGCCAAATACACCTCTAAACAGTCCCCTAATTCATGCCAAACAGCAACAAAATACAGCCCTAAACAGCCCCCAAAAATACAAAAAAATACACCCCTAAAACAGTCCCTAAATCAAAAAAAAAACTGCACTTTAAAGTAGTCCAAAACAACAGCAAAAACAGTAAAAATAGCAGAAAAACAGTAAAAACAGCAGCAAAAATAGTAAAAACAGTAGCCTAAAACAGAGAGAATAGCAGCCCGAAATAGTGGAGCAGCAAAGGAAAACATTGAACCAGTGAACCGGAGGAGTTGCAGAGCATTAACCCTTCCGATGGCCGCGTAACGCACTTCCAAGAGGCGACTTAAAAGGTAAGACCTGAGGGCACCCTTTTATTTACTCTCGTCATTTTTTTTTATACTATTTCTTCGCATGCGTTTTGTTGGTTCATGTATGTTGTGGCCATTGGATGAATGATTTTGTGCTATCCCTCGTGGTATATCGGATGGAAACCCATACGTAAATTCTGTAGCCGAATCCAAATGGACGATAGTGCGGTCTGAACTTGAGATACAATTCCACGTACTACTTGAGAAACGCATATATTTCGTTTTATCTAATCTTGTGTTTATCCATGGTTCATTAGAAATAACACGTTATTTCAATGCATGATTTAGTTATTTCTTTCGCATTATGAGCTTAATTATATCTCTTCGATGTTTATGTTTAGACAATTACTATTTATTTATGTTTTTACATTTATCAATTTAATATGTTCATGAAATTGTGTGCTTACCGTTATATCGATTTAATTTTATGCATACAAACTTAGATATAAGTTCTACTCCTATGTATGCAAACTTAGATATAGATTGTATGCAAATTTAGATATAGGTTATTCTTGCGTACGTATGTTGCGTAGACTCGGTTATATTATCGCATAAATCCGTTCATTACAAGTGGCATAAGTAAGGGACCATTCTGAACCCAACAGTTTGAGGTCTTCCCTTGCGAGGGGTGAGTGCGGCCTTAAATCATTTCCCAGTTAACACTGGGTGGAGACTCCATTTTATTTCTCCGGTTTAGTCCCTCGCGGGCTACTCCGTACACCCGACCAGGCCGCAATCCCGGACAGCGTCGCCGATTTTTGTGTCCTATAATAACACTAAAATAATCAACTCATGACAATAATACAACTGGGCTCCGTACCAGAAAATACGTATAAACAAAAATTTTTACAACTATAATATACAACTAAACTCATAAACAACTTGACTCTCATCCACCCAAGACCTGGTGACTAGCTGACTGCAACGCTGCTATCCGGCTCCTCAAGCTCTGATGTCTGTGGTTGACTGATCTGGTCATCAACCTGCAAAACTCAAAACAATGTTGGGTTGTGAATCATAACTCAGTAAGTAACTATGCTCATTCCTTGAGCATCATACACAAGCAAAGTCTGAATTCCATTTTATATTAATCTGAACTTTTAGTGATCACGCACATATATCAAAGTCTGATTTATCTTTTTAATCCCTTATGCCTTTTCCATTTTTCAAACTCATTACTAGCTACTGGCTTCTCTACTTTCATACATAAACTCTAAGTCAGGTTTCCTGTTTACATTCAACATCCATAAACTTGTTCATTAAGTCAAGCCTTACCATACCATGCTTTCGCTGCGCTACTCTGATGTCTTAATACTTACCTACTTATTCTTTTCTAATCTAGTTCGACATCTATTATAATTATCTTCTTTTTATCTCATTGAAAAATCATCAAATCGGAATTATAAACTATTCTTTCTATCAAACATTTATCACACAACCTTGAATCTTGCTTGCATACATATATATATATATATATATATATATATATATATATATATATATATATATATATATATATATATATAGTCATATTATCATGCATTATCATTCACAAAAAGTTACTCTTATACAACTCATACAGACATGGTATGCAAATAAACATAATAATGCTATCATGCATCACTATCAACTATATGCATCTCAAATGATTTTCTAGAATATATGATCTTTATGTATAACTTATGAATTATGCTATACTTTATCATGCTTTTTATCAAATTCTTTTTGAAATTTTTTTTCTGAAAAACTGTTTTCTAAAAAAATGTTTCCTGAAACTCTTTATAAAACTTGTCTTCCTGAAATACTGTTTTCTAAAAACTGTTTTCTAAAAACTGTTCATCTGAAAACTGTTTTCTGAAAACTGAGGTCTCTATCTGAAATCTGTTTCTCTGAAAACTTAAATTTGTATATGAAAACTGAAAACTTTCTCTGAGTTCTGTGTCTCTTTCTGAAAAACTAGACGTATGAGGGCGTTACGTATCGTCGTCCCCCCATACGCCTAACTGGAGCCAGTAGTGCAAATCCATGACTTTGGGGCGATACGTATCACCGTCCCCCAAAACATGCCACTACTGTCTCTGAAACTGGTGGTCTTGGGGCGTTACGTATCGCCGTCCCCCAAGCCACAAACTGGAGCTGGAGGTGCGGATCTATGCTACCACCCAAGCTCAAAAACTTGGGTCTAGGGGCGTTACGTATCGCCGTCCCCTTAGCCCGGCTCGAGGATCTAAGAGCGTCCTCTCAGTCCTCCACATGTGCACATGTGACTATATCCGTCAATTCCATCTCTGTAATAGTTACATACTGGGGTGAGTTTTTCTCTCATGCCCCAAAAAACATAAAACCATACTTTGTCTCTCAACACCGTCACCGTAAGAAACATTTTCCTGAAAACATTCATTTTAAAAGAAAATTTTTTGAAACTTTTCCTTTTTTAAAACATTTTAAATTCTAAAACATTCTTAACTGTACTTTATTATATGTCTATCTCATAATATCACATATGATTATGCATGAACATGCTTTTATCTTGAATTAACTCATATTCTATATATATATATATATATATATATATATATTATATATATATATATTTTTTTTTTTTTTTGAAATCGTTGGAAACACCCGCCACCAAACCACCCATTCTGGGCCGCGGCGCAGGTAAAACCCCCGGCTGCCCCAGGCTCTTACAAGAAGTTGCACCCCCTGTATTCGAACCCAGAACCTCAAGGTGAGATTCTGGACCCTTCACCACCAAGCCACACCCTTATACTATTCTCCACATTCTTTGCATATATCACACATGATATTATAAATTCATACTCAAAATCAATGTAAAAGGTTACAGCTTTTTCAAATATTTAAAATTTAATATGCACTTCTTACACATAATATTATATGTTAATACTTAAAAGAAAATAAACTTTATTCTATGAGACATGCACCTGTATACTGCTCATACTAATTTAATAATTTCATAAAATACACATTACATACTTCATTACTATTCAGATCCATAAATTCAATTCTAATTTTCCAATTCTACTTCAAACAAAACTTCTCCCTAATTACTCGCATAATCTTTTTATAATCCTAACTTTATATCATACCTTACCAATCATAAATGTTCTCCTCCATTATTCATTTTGCATTATTCATCAATCATTTCCAATAACGTCAATCTTAACTCATAAGTTTACCTAATCGTTTTCCATTTTTCTTATTAAAAGGTACACTTACATACCACTCCTTTCAATACATTTCTTTACACACTGTTTCATCCACACCTCTTAGCAACCACACATTACAGAACAGAGTTTATAAAACGCACACATTACTCATATATACATTATGTTAACTTATTGTGACACACCCTCATACTTAACTCACGTGTCATACTTCACATTTATAATCCATATTCATGACCAAGTTAACATGCATTAACACTACTAAAGCTTACATCTATAAGCACTAATCGTTGATTTTATGTTTATGCTTATTCACTTAAATACATAACTAACATGCTTAACCACTAATTCATACATCTAAATCTATCAATTCATGCTTATATACAGTTATCAATCGTACTAGCACACTGAATTCATTCTCATAATCAATACACACACACACACAAATATATTCATGCTCATATTATTCTGTATATAAACTCAATTCCAAGTTTCCACTTCTAATACCAATTTAAACTTCTAAACACAACATCAAACATAGAAATCCAGAACATTAGTTATATTACAACCTCTATTTAAACACATAATCTTACTCATCCTTCAACTAATTCTGATGTCACTACCACTATTAACACTACTGGTACAAGTACTACTTTCTGCTGTAACTTCTATTATCACTATCTTTTATCACTACAAACACTGTTTCTATTTCTTCTATCCTCACTATAGCTACTGTTACGTAGCTATACCTATATTTTCATAATTTCAATTTAACTCTCCTAACAAAGTGTACCCAAATTCTTGGTTTATAACCAATTTTTCTCCCAAACTTTACAATTTCTTAATCTTAATAATTCTTTTCCATTCCATGCTCCATACCAAGCCTAATTATTATTAACATATGCTGATTTCATTATTTAGCCCAATTTCAAAATTTATTCCAAAAACCCAAATAACAAAATCAATCGATCTCAAGGAATTCACTGCATAATTTACTTACCCATTACATCTCCCTGCTCACGGTTTCTTCTCCATTTCTTTCTCTTCTCGGTCCAGCCCTTCTCCTTCACTGCTTCTGCCCTGTTCTTTCTTCTCTTTCTCTTTTCCTTCGATTCCTTCATTCTCTTTTCTTTATCTCTCTCGGTCTCTCTAATTTTTCCTTCTGGATTTCTCTCTTTTCCTGTTTCTTTTTATTCTCTCTCTCGACTCTTCTCTCGTTTGCTGCTTCTTTTTATTTTATTTTTTTCCAGCGTGTGCTGTTGTGTGTGTATATTTAAAATATGTGTGTGGCATTTTCTAGAACAATTCATTGTGTGTGTATTAAAATATCTAGTGTGTGTTATTAAATACATATGTATGAATAATAAACATGTGTGTATATGCATAGTCCATGTGTGTGTAATATAATTATCTAGTTTTACTTACTTGTGTGTGTTAAAAATATATCCAAGTTCATTTATACTAATTTATTTAGCATTTCAAATCAACCCTTCTAATTTAATTCAATATTATTCTTTAACTAATTGCTTAAAAAAAATCCCATTTTACAGTAAAAATGAACCCCGCGTTCGGACACGACCCCACTCGCGAAAATAAAATTCTCGCAACACGTTATAATAACCCGTGATGTTACACCTACTATTGCTTTCTTGATAGTTACTCAAGATATTATAAGATTCTCATTGCTTTAGAAGACCGCGAAAAGACAACATTCACATGTCCCTTTGGAACGTTTGCTTTTAGGAAAATGCCTTTTGGACTTTTTAATACACCAACAACATTCCAACAATGCATGTTAAGCATATTTAGTGACCTGGTTGAACACTGTTTAGAGGTCTTTATGAATGATATAACTAATTTTGGGAACTCTTTTGATAATTGCTTGAATAAATTGGAAAATATTTTGAAAAGTTATGAAGAAAAAGAACTTGTGTTAAATTGGGAAAAATATCATTTCATGACTAATTCAGGAATTGTTTTGGATCACATTGTGTCATCTAAAGGTATTGAGGTTGACATGGCAAAAATAGAGGTAATCTCTAAATTGCCACCACCAAAAAGGGTCAGGGAAATTCATTTTTTCTTAGGACATGCATGATTTTATAGAAGGTTCATTAAAAACTTTAGTACCATTTCTAGACCATTATGTAACCTCCTATTAAAAGACACAACATTTGAATGGACAAAATAATGTTAAAAATCATTGGAAAAGATTATCAGTCTTTTAACTTATGCTAATTTCATGCAATTCCCTGATTGGTCTTTACCTTTTGAGCTAATGTGCGATGCCAGTGATTATATAGTTGGTGATGTATTAGGACAGAGAAAGGAAGGTAAGCCATATGTAATTTATTACGCAATTAGAACTTTAAACGGTGCACAAATGAATTACACTACTACGGAAAAATAACTACTTGCTGTAATATTTGTATTGGACAAATTCCGATCATATTTAATTGGTTTTTCAACCATTGTTTATTCTAACCATGATGTTGTTAGATATTTGATGTCTAAGCAGGTTGCAACTCCAAGATTACTACGGTAGATTTTGGTACTTCTAGAATTCAATATCACAATCAAGGACAAGAAAGAAGCAGAAAAAATGGTTATATATCATTTATCGAGACTGACAAATGAGTCATCAATTGACACAACTCCTATCAATGAATCTTTTCCTGATAATTTTTTATTTTCTGAAAATACAATACCTTGGTATGCTAATATTGTCAATTTTGTTGCAACATGAAAAATACCTTAAGATTGGAGTCATCAAGATAAGAAGAAATTTTTGACCCAAGTCAAAAGATTCTACTAGGACGATCCATATCTGTTCAAGTATTACCCTGATCAAATTTTCCGGCGATGCATACCGGGCAATGAGATAAGTGGTGTTATTCAATTTTGTCATTCAGAAGCATGTGGATGTCACTTCTCATCAAGGAAACCTGCTATAAAAATCATACAATGTGGATTTTATTGGCCCACCATTTTCAAAGGTAAAAATCCTTTCTGTAAAACTTTTCAAATTGTCAACAGTTGAGATCCATTTCAAAAAAAACATTATGCCTTTAGATCTCATCATTGTCATCGAAATCTTTGATAGTTGGAGAATAGATTTCATGGGTCCAATTCCACCGAAATTTGGATTTTATATATTTTAGTTGCAGTCGATTATGTCTCAAAACAGCTTGAGGTGATTCCTTATCGAAATAATGTTCACAAAACTATGATTAAAATTTTAAAAGAAAATATTTTAAGTCGATTTGGAATCCATCGGCCCATTATAAGTGATGTAGGTAAACACTTTTGTAGCAAGCCTTTTGAGTCCTTAATGAAAAAGTTTGGAGTTACACATAAATTTCCACCTCATATCACCCTCAGACAAATGGTCAAGTTGAACTAGCAAATAGGGAAATCAAACAAATTTTAGAAAAAACGGTCAACCCAAATTGCAAAGATTGGTCTCTTAGACTGACTGATGCACTTTAGGCATACCGAATAGCTTTCAAAATATCTTTAGGAATGTCTCTTTATTGTCTAGTTTATGGAAAACCTTGTCATTTGCCTGTACAACTTGAGCATAAGGCATATTGGGATATTAAAGCATTCAATTCAAACATTGAAAATGTCAGTCATGAACGTAAACTGTAAATAAATGAACTTAAAGAGTTAAGGAATTATTCATATGAGAATGTGAAAATTCTTAAATCTAAAGCTAAGGCCTTTCATGATAGTCGAATTTCACGAAAAATATTTGAAATTGGTCAAAAAGTTTTTCTTTATAATTATCGTCTTCATTTAATTACTGGAAAGTTGAAATCCAAATGGAGTGGCCCATTTATTATGAAACACATTTACCCATATGGAGCTATTGACATTGAGAATCATAGGGATTGTGATGTATTTAAAGTGAATGGACAACGTTTGAAATCATTTTTGGAGTGTTCAAATTTTCAAGAATCTTTTTTCCTTTCAAACCCAGTGTACTGTAATTGATGTATTTTCTTTTCTTTTCTTTTGTATTTGTCTAATTTTCATTTTTTCTTGAGTTTTGCAGCATTTTTTTTTCAGAATCTAGCACCCTGGTTAAATAGCGGATAATGGTACTCCATTACTCTAAGTCGGTTCATTCAGTTTTTTAAAATTACTGATACCCTACAATCAAGGCATGGAAGAATCTCTTGCAAAACTCCACAATCATTTTCCTTTTCTCCCCTAAAATGCTCTAATGAAAATTTACAAAGCATTCTCCGAAAGAATAAGGCTTCTTATGATCAATGGTATTCCTAGTGATATTCGTTGGGTAATTGAAATAAGGGTTCTATTGGAAGGTGAGTCATCTGACTGTTTCATTTCTTACATGTCTGGTTTAGGGAAAAACACCTATACTAAGAAATGAAGAGCTAAACAATTAGGTATTTATAATAAATGTGCATGTTGGACGTGCAACACTCGTTGTCGTTCTTTAGGAATGGTGTCGTTCTTTCGTTTCTTACATGTATGATTGAGGTTGAGTGTGTGAATGTGTTAGAGGGGGAGAGTGTATATGTTTCTTGTGTTTTATGATTGTGTGATTTTAAGACAATGAGGAATTTTGAAGAAAAACCCCCAACTTGTTAAAGTTTTGGATTTTATTACATTCAGTTCATATAATTGATTAAAAGTTGGTTGTTGATGAAATGATGATTTAATTTATGAGGAATTGAGTATTATATGATGTTTTAAGCATTGGTTTGTAATATGAAAATGTTAGAGTTATGCATTGGATGAATTAGAGTTGAAGGAGAAAAGGAAAATCATGGAAAACCAGGTCGAGTCGTGACGCCGAAATGCTTTGCATCGTGAAGCGCAAGAGAAAAATTGTGACACGCTTCTAGACGCCGCGCGTCGCGACGCTCAGGGTCTTGTGTCGCGATGTGTGGCACAAATTTTTCTAAAACCATTTTTAGATTAATCATGTCCCATTCTAGCGCGTTAGAGGCCACCCTTAGGGTCTCGTATCAGTTGGTATATATATGACATCATGATATAAGTACGTTACACCTTCTTATAAAAATAAAAGTATTCGAATTGATAGACCTAGATTAATTCAGAAAATGTTCCTTGGTTCACTTTCTAATCGAATTATCAATTATAGGATATCGCATGAACCAGAGCTTTCTTCAGCAAATAGGAAGCGCGGCCTCATTCTATAATCTATGAGTGGACACTTTCTTTTTTCGAACTGATTTTATTATTAATTTATTAACTTATTCTCTATAAATTGAGACTTACTTTTGCTAGTAGGGCGTTAGCCAGTTTCTTTAACAGTTACATTTTATTCAGCATGTTTAAGAAATGTTTTAGAAAATAAATGTTTTCAAACATGAGTTTTTATTTTTTCGGGGCATGAGGGAAAAACCCACCCCAGTATGTAACTTGATACAGTTTGGAATTGATGGATGGAGATTTGTGCACATGTAGAGGACTGGGGGGATGGCGATATGTAACACCCCCAGTACCTAGTTCAGGGCTAGGGGGACGGCGATACGTAATGCCCCTACACCCTAATTTCAGGGCTAGCATGGATCAGCACTACCAGCTCTAGTTCAGTGGCTTGGGAGCCGGCGATACGTAATGCCCCTACACCCTAATTTCAGGGCTAGCATGGATCAACACTACCAGCTCTAGTTCAGTGGCTTGGGAGCCGGCGATACGTAAAACCCCAAGACCACCAGTTTCAGGGACAATAATGGCATGTTTTGGGGGACAGCGATACGTAACGCCCTTATGCGTCAAGTTTTTCCGATACAGACTAGTTTCAGATTCTAGATTTTCAGTATACAGCTTTCAGAAAATCAAATTTTAGAAATAGTTTTCTGAAACCAAAGCTTCAAAAGTAGTTTCCGGAAAGATGTGTTTTATAAAGAAGATTTCAGACGCAGTATTACGAAAGAGATTTCATATAAAGATTTCTTTTAGTACCTTGGTTTTAGAACTAAATGTTTTGATATTAGTATTTCAGTTTTATGTCCACTCACTTAGATCGTACAACGATCTAACTCCCCTCACTCCCATTTTTCTGTTATTGTAGGTATTCTCAAAGGCCGAGCTGGGGAGGACGGATACTGATGCAGTCACTAGGGTTGGAGTCCACCAGTACAAGTCAGAGATGGAGTGAGAGTCAAGTCAGAGTCAGTTAGAGGTCAGGTATTAGTCTTGAGTAAAGTGAAAGTCATTGTAAGCAAATGTTATTACGTTTTCAGGTATGATTATTGAGTTTTTATTTCATTTTGATGAGTTGTGGGCATTGGTCCCATAATTAAGATTTTGATTGAGAAATGAGTAATAGTGTAGTGTGGCGTAAAGTTCGAGAGACAGAGGGTCAGGGGAATAGTACGATCTATTCTCTGCCGGTAACAGCTCCTGGATTGAGGATGTTACAGATGAACATTAAAAAATGTACACTTAATAAAATAGAAATAAAATATTTTAAACTTATAATTTCATTAATCCCCTTTAGCACATTTGTAAAATAATAATTACATTTATGGTTATTGTGATTTTTATTTATTATGTAGGTGAAATAATACTTTGGATGCATAACTAGAAAAATGGACATGACATTTGGATTTTGGAGGCCAAAAACTTGAAAAGTCATTCAGAACTTGACATCAGATTGAGGTGATTCTAGTTCCAGATGAAAGAAGACTGAAAGATCTACAACTTTACAGTTGACAAGATATTTTAATTCTGAGGTTTTCAAGGCCGAAATTGATAAAAACCCCAAATTGTATTATATGTAATTATTAAACAAAAAGGAACAAAAATTAAAAATTAAAAATTAAATAATATGAAAGGTGGGAAATGACATCTATCTTTCGGTGGAATGTCAATTCCCACCAATTTAGCAATTTGCAAATTGCTTTTGCAATTTACAAATTATATGGATGGTACCGATCCCTCTACTATAAATAAATGTGCTCAACACATTAGAAAATCAATCTGATTTCCACAATTCTCTTTGAAAAATTATGTAGTTTCAGCTCATGTGTGTTTTATTTTTTTTAAACTTTCTTGTAATTTTTTTGCAGTAATAAAATTATGAGTAACTAATTTCATTTTGCTAGGGTAAATGGTGAATTTTATAATATGAAAATATAGATTAATCTTATTTATATTATAATATATAAATTATAATCTAATGATTAATACTTAGTTTAAATATTGATTAATTATTGACAAACTTTGCTACCGTCTATATGGCTGATTTTATTTATTTGGAATAATTAAGTACCTAACTGGACTTGTTATAGACAAAAACTATCACCGCCTTTATGACTGGTTTTATTTGTTTTGGCATAATTAATTCCTGAATTAAATTAAATGTGTAATAATGATAATTTATATATTATAAAAAGTAAGATTTCTAAATTTGAAATATTAAAAGTGGATCCCATAGCCCCATCATTGTATTCTATTGTTGAAGTCTAATTTAAAATTGTCAACCACTTCAAACAAATCAGTCTTTTCATTTTTACTTGAATTATTATTTTAATTTACTAAATCTTTTCTCTGTGGATATGTAACACCCCACCAGAAGAAAGGTGCTACCGATAGTAGACAGGATTGACCCAACTCCATAAGCCTCTAAATTTTTTAAAAATCGGACATGATGTATCCCAAAACTGGACAACCTGGATCACAGTCCAGCATCAAAATGAAATCTAAGAAAACATCAAACAAACAAAAGGGCCTCAGGTCCACACAAAACACATTAAAATCATATCTTAAGGGCTTTGTGCCCACATCATCTATCAACATTCAGGGCTCTGTGCCCAGAACATCATAAGCAATCAAAACATTTGCTTAATATATACAAACAACGTGCTCAGCACGACAACCATAACAATAACCAAATATCCTAAACTTCTCACACTTCTAAAACCTCTCCCAAAACACTTGAGAGGGTGACTGCCGCTTGGGTGATCTGCGTCTTTAGCATGATTTCGAAAGCTGTCTGGTTGACTAATCTGAGAGTCAACCTGCAAAACTAGAAAACTAGTTTGGTGTGAGTTATAAAACTCAGTAAGTAACCATGCTAGTATTACAATAAATAAGCGAAACATAAACTTCAAACAAACAAGTCAAACAAATCAGCATTTTATCAGAATTACTAAATTGTTACAATTTCAGATTTATTAACTCATTATTATCCTTTATTCTTTACCAATGTCAAATTCTCATGTCTACATGTTCACATATACACCAATCTATTAACCAAACATCCAAATCCCACAAGACATCATTATAAATATCACAGAATATGTTATCTTACATCGAAACCATTTAAATCACAAGAAACATGAAGTCATATTCTTAAACTTTATTACGAATGCACATCTTTGAAATATCATCAAATTGGCAAACCAAACAAACTTTCTTCTATTCGATTACAAACTTTCTTCAATACTAAAACAAATTTCCCTTAACTTTCTTTAATTACGGTAACCTTACAATAGATTAATATTCCAGATTCATATACATTCTCACATACCGTAGCACACTTCTCTTATATACATGCAAGTGAAATTTAAAGTTATTACATATATACATACATACTGTTAGACAATTATGACCCATAACGTCACTATTTGTAAAAGACATTGTGGTTTTTGTACAAATTAATTATGTAGCAATGGAAATTGCATTTTATCATTTGTAATTGGATTACCGGGATATATAAATGATAAAAGTCCATACGATTAGTTTCAGATTAATAAGATATGAGACAGTATTAATCCACTAAGGTTTAATCATTAAAATATCCCTAGTTGTAGTATTATCGAGATTGGACATCGATAATGCGGAATAGACAAGTATTGCACTTGTGCATGTTATGGGAGCATAATATCATAGTTCTCATATATTTGGGTATTGGACACTCATGCAAGTGTAATTGGAGGTTGTGTTTACCGATGGTATAGAAACAGCTTCGCTCTAGATAGACCCCGCAGAATCCCATTGGTAGTATGACTATGTTTCTATGGGAATCTGCATCAGGGTAGGTGTATTTGGTCTTAACCTGAGACTTGCATCGCTAGTACTTGCGACTATCATTACGCTTTGGTTTTGGTTGTCTGGGACTTTAACAGGTTCTGTGTACGCCTCTTCTGGGTTTATTGAGAATAATAGGGTATTGGATATGATGTCAAGATGGAAGTATCACTTCAGTCATATGGAGATGATGATCACACATGTTTACAGAACTGGTACTCTAAATGGTTGCAACCATCGGGATAATATGACAAGGTCATGATTATCCGATTAAAGAGACTAGTTGCTTGTAATCCGATATATGCTTCGTACGGGGTAGACACTATTCCAGCCTCAGGCCTTGCATGTGACATCCGATACTGGATCGCAATACGCAATACTATGTACACTACGTCTGACATAGATTATATATTCCATTAAGAATATTTCTGGAGAATTGGGTAGGCACGGTGCTTTGCTAGAAGCCAACCATGTCTCGTAAATCGGTAAAAATATAGTACGAGGTACGTACCTGTTCAGATAGTCCGACGACCAGATTTACTGCCAACATATCCAGGGATCTCATGGGTCGCTTCCCGAAGATTCACCGATGAATTATGATTCAAGCATAATTAATCTGGGATTAATTACTGAGAGATTTTATCTAGGATAAAATACTATTTGAAGAGAAGGAATGATTAATTTGAATTAATCGATAAAAAAATATATTCGATATATTAAACGAAATTAGATTTCGACGCGAAATTAAAATTGGCTTTTAATTCGGGCTAACGAATTGATTTAGAATTAATTCGCGAGCGACGTGAATAGTAATTTTGCTAGGCATAATTATTTAATTAAATTTGATTTAATTACGTCACGACAGAAAGTTCGTTAATTCGGAATTAGCGAACCCGAGCCCGAGAGTGTTTGCGGGCCCACTCACATTTTAAATTAAAGTGCGGCCCACAAGTCACATCGCACATCACATCGCTTGTCACTTTAGTGATGGAAGTCAAGTCACCTTTTTGTGATTGACAACCAGTCATTATTCCTGAAAGTGGTAGTTGAAGGCATTGAATGCCATTTTCCCTCCAAATTACTTTATGCTTTTTGGAAAAGCATATACCAATTTTTGGTGAGACTTTTGTATTAAGTTTTTTGGAAAAACAAAATAAAAAATAGAAAAAGCTATTTCTTCCTCTCCTCCATCTCTTGGCCGAAACACACAAGCATTTTAGGGAAACTTTTATTGCAATTTTTTCCAAAGCTAGCACTTGAAGAATCATACTTAGGTGATAGGGAAACCTACCTTTGGGCTTGGAATCACCATCAAAGCTTGGAGCTTGGAGATTACATTCAAAGGACACCTTGGCCGAAATCTTGGAGAACTTCTACAAGACAAAATTTTTGTTATCAACACTTCCATAATCCGTTCAAATTGAGTATGATTCTGCCATATCTCCTTTTGTATTCACATGATTTTTATGCTTAAATATTATCTTGGGAATGCCTTAGAAACCAAAAATGGTATCATGGAGCCTAATTTGAGCATGAAAAAGATTAGGATAAATTGTGGGTAACTTGGATTTGAGCATGATTTAACCAAATTGTTTGTTTGAGCATGCTTGTATATGAATAACTTGGAGTTATATATGATCAATTTCATGAAAAATTTATTGGATCAATTTTTGCCCAAAATGTTGGCTTGGCCGAATGCATAGTAGCCCTAAATGTCATGGTATTTTTTACTTTTTGATCATTGGATGAGTTGAAAGACATGGTTATATTGATTTAAGATTCAATCGGATTGAAATCGGAATCGAATGTAAAAACCCCAAAAATGCCATGAGCTATGGAGCATGAAATGAGATGATTTTTTGTTTCAAAATGTTGGACATGAGTTCAAAAAATTAATACATGATTAATTGATTAAATTAGTATTTTGGAAATATTAATTTAGATAATTAATTGATGTAATACACTTTAATTAATTGAATTTTGAAATTTAGAAAATTAAAATTTAATTAGTTGGGCTTGATTTAGAATTGGGCTTATAATGTTGTATTTGGGCCTAATGGACTTGGTTGGGCCAAGTTGGTTTAGGTCAATTGGATTGGATCCAAATTGGGCCTAAATCATTCCATTAAGTCCAAATATGACAAATGGGCCTTTTATGTTTAATTGGGCCTTATGGGCCGAAATTGGTTTCTTGGCAAATATGATGATTCCTTAATTGGGCTTTGGTATTTGGGTTTGACCCATATTGACCAAAGTCCATGCCTTAAGAAATTAATTGAAAGCCCATTGGACTTTAATTAAATAACATTGGATGTTAATTGGGCTTTGAGACCCATTAAGATTAGATTTGGAATCTAAGTCCGAAAGGCACATTAAAAGTGTTGTTATTTAATTTGGAATTAAATATATAGAATTATTATTGAATACGAATTAAATTAGATTTAAATTGTAGTTCGATATAATTCAAGAATTCGTACTTCGAGTACTTATTCTCAAACGAGTTGGACTCGCGTAAAATCAAATCGTTGTTTGAACATTGGATGATCACTTTATTCAAGATTAATTAATTGGATTATATTGATTGAATAACATGCTTTGTGTGAATACATGGATGTGTTGAATGAATAATGTATATCGGATGGATATTTGAAGGGAAATGGCAATTTTGGAAATTGTTGTAAATTTAGAATTTATTAAATTGGACCTGCGTGTCCAGCCTTATCTCTCTTGATTCTTTGTATTTCTCTTCTCACCTAATTCCCCTCAATGTTAATAAGGTTTCTTTAATTATATTATGTAATTGGGTAGAAGTAAGAATAGTGCTAGGTGGGGAGAGGAAATTGAGTGATTTATTCTAGGAACAATCTGTCAAATATCCATCCGCATATCGTTATTAATTTATTTCCGCGCCTTATTATGCTTTTAGAATGCATGCTTAAGGGTGTATGATGAGAACTAACAAAGATAATAAATTGGTTGCCAATTTATGCGAAAAAACCTCAACAAATATTAAGCGTTTTTCCTTCCATTGAATGATTCTTACTCAAGATCCAAGATTGGCACTGGTTTCTTGGCCAAAGTCAAGACCTTTGTCCATCGCAGATGTGTTTGAATCATGAAAGCTTTGTTGCATATCGTGTGTCTTGTCCAAGTTGTGATTTGTTGGGCAAAGTCAAGATCACTTCTTGTCCATCGACATCGATTACGAAGCTTTCCAAAGTTAATGGGTTCCGCTTAACTGGAATCATTAAGCTTGTTCTGCCAAAGCCAAGGCTTAGTTGATTCAGAGGAAAAAGGTTAGGAAAATATATTGGATATATTGGCATATATATTGTATATATGTTTCGGACTTGGAGGTCCACCTACCGGATCTAGGAATTGGATGAGATCCAATTGATCTTAGAGATCTACCTAATTAAATATCATACAGCTTGTTGGCCAAAGTCAAGGTTGTGTGTTATTTAACGGGATCCTAGCCCACTAGGAAACTAGGTTTCCCGAGTACTCAACAGAGGGTTAGAGGCTCGTCGAAAAATAGTGGGAGGCTAGTATTGAATTTGCAAATTCTTTCAAATACTTAGCTTTATGTGTTTTCAAATTATTTCGTCAATTACTTTTTTTAGTTGGACTAATATATAATTATTTTGGGTTATTTACGTTTCACTACTAAAGTTATGATCAAATAACAATTGGGTACTATGAATATTAACATATTACATTTTACTACTAAACTTATAAAAATTTAACATTTTACTACTTTTCCATCCAAACCGTTAGTTGACCGTTAATTGACCATGACATCATATTGACATCCTAAGGATAAAAGAGTCTTAACACACATTATTATAAATTATAAATATTATAATCAACGGTGGTAATCGTACGGCTGAATATTGGAAATAATGATTTTTGAGTATATCTCTTTTATTGTTATACTTTAAAGTATTTTGGTTTTAATGAGAATTTTAATTATTAAATTATTTGGTAAATTAAATTCTTTATTTTATTGGGTTATATGGATAATTTAGATATTTAAGTATTTTTATAAATGTGATTGTTGACTGTATTTCTTTTATTGTTATATATAAGATTTAGATCTGTTTTTTAAAGGGTATAATTATAATTTTCACTTTTATTTTATTTGGAGGATAACAGTCTTTTTAAAGGTCAACTGACGGTCAACTAACGGTTTGGATGGAAAAGTAGTAAAATGTTAAATTTTTATAAGTTTAGTAGTAAAATGTAATATGTTAATATTCATAGTACCCAATTGTTATTTGATCATAACTTTAGTAGTAAAACGTAAATAACCCTATTATTTTTCTTGTAACAGTTAGACTGTACCCCATACATCGTTAATCGAATAGTTGGACTATTGCGGTTAAGATGACAGGAAAGTTAAGCATTAGGGAAATTGTCATGGGCGACAACGTCTTTAATGGCACAAACTTTCAGGACTGGTATATGAATCTCAGAATTGTTCTGGGATCCGAGAAGTTACTCTACACTTTAGAGCGACCTCTTGGGCCTAAGCCCCGACCTGATCAGTTGCTTGAGCTAGAGCTTTGGAAGACTCATAGCTGTGACAATGCGACTGCTCAATCGGAAATGCTTGCCGCTATGACTCCGCAATTCCGTCATCAAAACAACGGGTTGGATCCCTATGAGATGATGGCGAAGTTGCATGATCTTCACCGATCTAACCTTAGATCGCAAATATATGAGTTACAGAAGAATCTCTTCCCCGCACGAATGTCAGAGGTCCGTCTGTTGAGCACCATGTGTCACAGATGATTGCTGACATTGAGCAGCTTGGACAGATTGGCATAGTCTTCGAGGCTGAGACTTCAGTAGATTTTATCCTACAGTCTCTCCCCGACACTTGGAGTGGGTTCATCATGAACTACAACATGTTGAACCAAGACCAAACTCTTAAAGAGTTGATGTCCACTTTACGTGAGGCAGAAAAGGAGCTCCTTAAAGGCAAGAAGCGCGAGGCGCACTATGCTTCAACATCTCAGACTCCGAGGGCTTGGCCCAAGGCGATTGGAGGTGTTAAGAAGAAGAAGCATAAGAAGAAGGGCAATGCCAAATCGTCAAAAGGTTATGGGAAACCTAAGGACAAATCCCAAGATGTTTGTCTCCAGTGCGGCAAGCAGGGTCACTAGAAGCGTGACTGCCGCGAGTACAAGGCACACATGAAGGAAATTAAAGCGGGCAAGGCACCGGCTTCAGGTATGTTTGTTATAGAAATAAACATGTCTACTATTAGTTTTAAAAATTGGATTTTTGATTCTGGTTGTGGAACTCATATATGTACTGATGTGCATGATCTGCAGATTAGCAGTAGACTAGCTTTAGGAGAGATTGACCTCCGCGTTGGAAATGAGACACAGGTTGCCATTTTGGTCGTTGGCACTTTTGTTTTGGAACTGCCCTCGGGGCATGTACTTAAACTTTCAGACTGTTATTATGTACCTAGTTTGACTATGAATATTATTTCTGTATCTATGTTAACCCAATGTGGGTATACTTATGTATTTAGAAACACTTGGTGTTTTATGTATAAAAATGATATGGAAATTTTCACTGCTGATGTAAATAATGGTCTATATATTTTAAATATGAATCAATCTCAAACATATTATGTAACAAACAAAAGGCTTAAAGTAAGTAACAAAGATGAAACTTATATGTGGCATTTGTTGGGTTTCTAGATTAGTCCCAATATCGATTTAAGCAATGAAAGCATGTGTGAATACCATAAGAAGTATGGCAGAATCATACTTACATTGATCGGATTTTGATTTGATGAACACAAAATATTTTGCTCCTCCATGGAAGCTCTCGGCCAACCCCAAAAATTGTGCTCCAAGTTTTCGGTCATACCCTTCATTGATACTTCAAGCTCCAAGCTTTGCAAATGGTGATTCCATGCTCAAGGGTTTGTTTCCCTATCACCTTGGATGACTCTTCATGTGCTGGCATTGGAAAAATTTGCCACAAATTTTCCCTTCACTTCATCTTGTTCTCGGCAAAAGGAGAACCAAAAGAAAGAAATTGGCCCTTGGCCGTGAGGTGAGAAGAGAAGAAAGAAATTTGTGTTGTGTTAGTTGGTTTGTGTATCTAATAATCTCTCCCTTTAACGAAGAAAAGGTATTTCTAATTAGGAGCCTCTTACTCCATCCGAAGAGGAGAATCTCTATTAAGCTGTCTTTGAACTTGGGCTGAAGACTCTTCTTGCAAGAGGTGCCATCCTGACCTGGTCTTTGATTCCGTACACTTAATTGATTTTCCAAAATCAATTAATGATATACCAAATTTGAATTACAAAAATGGTACAAGCATTAAAGCTATCCAACTACCACCATCAATCACAAGTAACAAGTTGTCACATCACTCAAAGTGACTAGACGCCACATCAATCAAAGTGACTAATGATTTGACGCTTGATGTGACTTGTGGGCCGCACTTGATTTCGAAATACGAGTGGGCCCGCAAACACTCCCGGGCTCGGGTTCGCTAATTCCGAATTAACGAATTTTCCGTTGTGACGTAATAAATTAAATCAAATTTAATTAAATAATTATGCCTAGCAAAATTACTATTCATGTCGCTAGCGAATTAATTCTAAATTAACTCGTTCGCCCGAATTAATTCTAAATTTAATTCCGCGTCGAAATCCAATTTCGTATAATATATCAAATATATTATTTTATCGATTAATCCAAATTAATCGTTCTCTCCTTTAAATAATAATTATCCCAGATAAAATATCTCTGTAATTAATCCCAGATTAATTTTCTATCTCTTATAATTAATCCCAGATTAATTAAGTGCGAGTATACGTCATCAGTGAATCTTCGGGAAGCGACCCATGAGATCCCCAGATATGTTCGCAGTAAATCCGGTTGTCGGACTATCCGAACACGTACATACATAGTACTACATTTTTACCGATTTACAAGACATGGTTGGCTTCTAGCAAAGCATCGTGCCTACCCAATTCTCCAGAAATATTCATAAAGGAATATGTAATCTTTATCAGGCGTAGTATACGTAGTATTGCGTATTACGGTCCAGTATCGGATGTCATGTGCAAGGTCTGGGGCTGGAAATGTGTCTGCCCCGTACGAAGCACATATCGGATCTCTGGTAACTAGTCTCTAGAATCAGATAATCATGACCTAGTCATATTATCCCGATAGCTGCAGCATAAAAGAGCACCAGTTCCGTATCATATGTGATCATCATCTCCACTATGACTAGAATGATACTTCCATCTTGACATCACACCCAATACATTACGATTCTCAATATACCCAGTAGAGGTGTACACAGAACCTGTTAAAGCCCTGGACGACCAAAACTAAAGTATATTGATTATCGCAAGTATTAGCGGTGCATGTCTCAGGTTAAGACCAAATACACCTACCCTGATTCTGACTTCCATAGACACATAGTCATACTACCAATGGAATTCTGAGGGGTCTATCCAGAGAGAAGCTGTTTCCGTACCATCGGTAAACACAACCTCCTATTACACTTCCATGAGTATCATATACCCAAATATATGAGAACTATGACGTTATGCTCCCACAACGTGCACAAGTGTAATACTAGTATATTTCGCATTATCGATGTCCAGTCTTGATAATACTACGACTAGGGATATTTAATGATTAAACCTTCGTGGATTGATACTGTCTCATATCATCTCAATCCGGAACTAATCATAATGACCTTTCATCGTTTATACATCTAGGTAATCCAATTACAAAGGATAAAAGGGCAATTTCCTTTGTCAGATAGTTAATTTGTACAACAACACCATGATCTATACAAATAGTGATGCTATGGGTCATAATTGTCCAACAATCTCCCACTTGGCCTATAGCCAACCACTCAAGTGTCCTACACCCGAACTATGTGCGGTTCACTAAAACTTCTGCTGAGAAAATGCTTTCGTCAGCGGATTTGCAGTGTTATCATCTGATACGATTTATCACATCGCCACGATGTATTATCCGAATGAATCAGATGAATATTTGAAGTATATATCTAGATCGTTGATGAGACCATTAATTCTTTAACCTGTACTGTAACCTAGCTCAGCTGCTAATAGAACTACTCCTAATCTGATTAGGATTATTATCAATCCAGAAGGCTTCTATTGCTGCCACAGCTGCAGCAATATTCCGCTTTTGTTGTTTATTCGGTAACAGTATCTTACTTGGAAGATTTCCAGCTCACTGTTCCGTTATTCAAACTATATAGTACCGTTATTGCGACTTATAATCGTTATAATCGGTTAGGAAACTTGCAGCAGTGAACCCAGTCACTTCAAGTTCTCATTCTCTATAGTATAAGAAAGCATCCTTAGTTCATCTAAGATACTAAAAGATGTTCTTAACATCAATCTAGTGACTATCACTTGGATTGGCCTGATTGTGACTCCATATACTCAAAGCATATGAGACACCATGTCGCGTACATTTATTTCAATGTACGAGTTCTCGGAGAGTGCCAACAACTTTTAGATCTATCCCAGTAGATCCTTATTCATAGAATAAATGTTGTCTCTCCAAAGAATTCTATGGAGAATTTTTCATGAAAGCCAAGCTTTCACTGACTATATTATGGGAACATCATTTCCAAGAAATGATATATCATTATTATATATAGGTCATTCATTGTCAGTGCGCTCCCACTAATCTCCTTATAAACACAAGAATCATTTTCGTCTTGTATTAAATCATATACCATTATGATTACATCAAAACGACAATTCCAAGAACGCAATGCTTGCTTCAATCCATAAATGGATCGAATAACATGCAAACCTTGTTTTCTCGTTTTGATATGACAAAACCGTCAGGATGTTGTAAACATCCTCCAAAAGGTTTCAAATTAAGGAAAGCGATTTTGTCATTCAGCTACCATATTTCATGAATGAAACATGCAGCATTAGCAAGCATTATCCGAATGGATTTAACCATGGCAACAGGTAAAAGGTTTCATCGTAATCGACATATGTTGATAATGATACCTTTTCACTACAAGCCTAGCTTAGTACGTTGGTATGTAGCCTTCCATGTATGTCTTCCTTGAAGACTTATATAGTACCAATAGACACAATGCCTTTCGGTACAACAACCAGTGTTTAAACTTGGTTTGGTATACATGTAATCCATTTCGGACTTCATGGCACTTTGCCATAATAGGGAGTCGATACCTTGTATAACTTCCTTATACGTAGTCAGTTCGTATTCCTCAATAAGATTAACATTTTTACGAGGTGAGATCAGAAACCCATACCTCTCATGTTGTTTTTGACTCTCTCCGACTTGCGCGGTTCTTGTGTATTCGAATATTATTGGTATAGTTTCATCCTTGATAAACTATTTGTGTTCCATTAAGGAATCGATGCCTGGAATAGTATTACTCCGATTTTCATCGAGTTTTACTTTCCTCCCACTTACCACTGCATATAGGTATTCCTCTTAGGAAAACCGCATGGCGAGCAACAATTACATTGTTCTCTTGTGAAATGTATAGGTACTACACTTTGGTTTCCTTAGGATAACCCACAACTTAGGCACTTATCCGATTTGGGTTCTAGTTTGGTATCATCCAAACATATGCCTAGCATACCCCAATCTTCAGGAATGAGAAAACCCGGTTTCTTTCATGTTTATATCTAATATGAAGTTTGTCAAACATATTTTATGGAACCTTATTCAAAATAAGTTTTGCACTGTTTATGCGTATCCCTTGAAGGAAATGGTAGCTCAGAGCGACTCATGATTAACCGTATCATGTCCAACAAAATTTGGTTTCTCTCCTTGGACACACCGTCAAATTGACGTGTTACGGGAGGAGTCCTCGTTGAAAGAATACTATACTCTTTCAAGTATTTGAGAAACTTATTGCTTAAGTATTTTCCATCATGGTCTAACCGTGACAGTTTTAATACTTTAGCCGGTCTGTTTGTCTACCTCTTGTCGAAACTCTTTGAATTCATCAAAAGTTTCTGATCCGTGTTTCACAAGAAACACATAACAATAATCTGATGCCACATCCGTAAGGGTTACGAAGTATTCATATCTACATCTAGCCTAGCTAGACATGAGCCCACTTACGTCACTTTGAACGAGGGCTAACAGATCGGTGGCATTTGCACTTTTACCAAGTAAAAGGTATTTCAGGCACTTTGCCTAATAAACTAGATTCGTAGACATTATTTGAATGGAATCAATTCGTCCTAGTATCCACTCTTCAAAAGTGTGGATATACGAGTCTTGTTTAATGTGTCCCAAACAATAATGCCACTTTTAAGTTTCAACTGATTAATTCAGTTTGAGCTATTTGTTTGTCTTGTTATACGTTCGAGATTTATTTATATTCAAAATATAAATACTATTATTCACATCAAATGTGTTTATATCAATATCATCTTTATAAAATAAAACACTTTAGTGTTCTAGAATATAAAGGTATACCCGCAATGGGTTAAACCCTGATGTAGAGATAATGTTTGTAGTCAAACTAGTTACATTGTAACCGTTTTCTATTTTAAGTACATACCCGAAGGGTAGTTCCTAAACTTAGGTCTCTACGGCTAAAACAGCGACTCTCGTCCCATTTCCAACTTGCAGATAAATCTCAACTGAAGTCAGTATCCTGCTTGTCAGCAGATTCTGTACATCAGTACATATTTATGTACCACACTCAGTATCTAAAATCCAATTTTAATACTAGTAGCGAACATGTTTTTGACAAACAAATTTGAAGTCAGAGCCTTGCCCGTCTTCAATTCCTTCATGTATGCCTTGTCCGTACGACAGTCACGCTTCCAGTGACCCCATTTGCCACAGTTTAGGCAGACATTTTGGGATATGTCCTATGTCTTCCCAGAAGATTATAATGATTTTTCATTTTCCTCTTTTCCACACCCCAGAAGCCTTTGGCCAAGCTTTGGCCTTCTGGGATGTCAAAGTAAGATGCGCCTTGAGCTTATTGCCCTATTGTAAACTCTGGCTTTGTCTCCTTGAGTATAGCCATTAACTCTCCAAGAGTTTTCTATTGCAATTTGTACTTCTAAGATCTAAGGATAGATCTATGAAGATCCTTCAATTTCATCTATCATTCTATAAGGATCTAATCCTTAGTTCTGACTAAGAAATTAAGGAGTCCTTTTGGAAAGCATAATGGATTAAGCACTTAAGTTATCATCACATGAATATTCCAAATATCATGTTCTACTATTTGCTCAACTCCAGGTTTAGGCCCGAGATGTTACTATATCAAATAAAGTAACATCTCGGTCACCAGGACTATCCTGATATTTATTCCTAATTTGAAAATTAAAGTCGTTTAAAACATTTTCACCCAGGATTATCTTTTAAACACTAATCTTTCAATTATCTTGATTCTAATAGTCCAACTATTTAATCAAGGATTTTAGGTACTATTGATTATAATGATTACTTATAGTCTAACTATATAATCAACTATAATTTAATAGGTTAATTTCAATTATATTGATTACTATAATCCATCATAAAATCAACTATTAATTGAAGTAGTTTGAATACAGTCCAACTGTTTAATTAAAACAACGATTAATATTAGTCCAACTAATATATTATTTATATTTGACGAAATATTTGATAATGAGCACGTATTGGCAAGTAACTAAACGAATATTGCAAATTTAATACTTGCCTCCCACTATTTTTCGGCGAGCCTCTAACCCTATATGGAGTACTCGGGAAACCTTGTTTCCTAGTGGGTTAGGATCCCGTTAAATAACACACAATCTTGACTTTGGCCAACAAATTATATGATTTAACTAGGTAGATCTCTAAGATCAATTGGATCCCATCCAATTCCTAGATCCAGTAGGTGGACATCCAAGTCCGAAACATATATCTTATATATGCCAATATATCCAATAATCCCTAACCTTTTTCCTCTGAATCAACTAAGCCTTGGCTTTGGCACAACAAACTTAGCAATCCCAGTTAAGCTGAACCCATTGACCTGGAAAGCTTCGTAATCGATGTCGATGGACAAGAAGTGATCTTGACTTTGGCCAACAATCACAAACTTGGACAAGACACCGATATGGAACAAAGCCTTCATGATTCAAACACATCCGCGATGGACAAAGGTCTTGACTTTGGCCAACAACCAGTGCCAATCTTGGATCTTGAGTAAGAATCACTCAATGGAAGAAAAAACGCTTAATATGTATTTAGGGTTTTTCGCATAATTGGCAACCATTAATTATCTTTGTTAAGGTCTCGTCATCATACACCCTTAAACATGCATTCTAAAAACATAATAAGGCGCGCATAAAAAAAATAATGATATGCGGATGAATACTTAACACATTGTTCCTAGAACAAATCTCTCACTTTCCTCTCTTTCCGCCAGCACAAGTATTACTTCTCCCTATTACATAACACTTCTAAAGAAACCTCATTTTCCATGAGGGGAATAGGTGAGAAGAGAAATACAAAGAGTTAAGAGGTAATAGGCTGGACAAGCAGGTCCAATTAATAAATTCTAAATTTATTACAACAATTTCCAAAATTGCCTTCACCCATCTAATATCCATCGATATGCATTATTCATACATCGCATCCATGTATTCACACAAATCATGTTATCAATCAATCTAATCCAATTAATTAATCTGAAATTAATGACCATCCACTGTTCAAACAACGATTTTATTGTGCGCGAGTCAAACTCGTTTTGCGAATAAGTACTCAAAGTACGAATTCTTGAATTATATTAAACTAAAACATTAAATCTAATTTAATTTGTATTTAATACTAATTCTATATTTAACTCTAAATTAAATAATTACACTTTTAATGTGCCTTTACGACTTAGATTCTAAATCTAATCGTTACGGGTCTCAAAGCCCAATTAACATCCAATGTCAATTTAATTAAAGTCCAATGGGCTTTTAATTAATTTCATAAGGCATGGACTTTGGTCAATGTGGGTCAAACCCGAATACCAAAGCCCATTTAAGGAATCACCCTTATTGCCAAGAAACCAATTTAGGCCCATTAGGCCCAATTAAAATTAAAGGTCCATTTTATTATATTTGGACTTTATGGATATGGTTTTGGGCCCAATTGGATCCAACCAATTAGCCTAAACCAAACTTGGCCCAACCAAGCCCATTAAGCCCAAATACAACTTTACAAGCCCAATTCCAAATTTGGCCCAATTAATTAAATCACAAAATTCCAAATTTCACTGTTAAATTAATCTAAGTGTATAGCCATAATTAATTAGTCAAATTAACATTTCCAAAATACCAATTTACTCAATTAATTATGCTAATCATCATCAACACATGTCCAACATAATTGAATCAAAAATCATATCATTTTACATGCTTATCATTCACGGTAATTTGGGGTTTTATGTCTGATTCTTAATTCAATCCCATTAAATCCTAAATCAACATATCCCAATTCATTCAAACTCATCCAATGATTAAAAAACCAAAAATCACCAAGACATTAGGGTAAGCTCATATTCGGCCAAGCCAATAATTTGGGGAAAAATTGATCCAATCCAATTTTCATCAAATTGATCATGCATAACACCATGTTTTCATCATTCAAGCATACATCAACAATCAATTTCATCAAAACATGCTCAAATCATTTTTACCCAATTTTACCCTAATTCCAATTTCATGCTTAAACAAGGCTCAAGATACCATTGTTGGATTTCTAGATTAGTCCCAAGTTCGATTTAAGCAATGAAAGCATGTGTGAATACAATAAGAAGTATGGCGGAATCATACTTACATTGATCGGATTTTGATGTGATGAACACAAAATCTTTTGCTCCTCCATGGAAGCTCTCGGCCAACCCCAAAAATTGTGCTCCAAGTTTTCAGTCATGCCCTTTATTGATGCTTCAAGCTCCAAGCTTTGCAAATGGTGATTCCATGCTCAAGGGTTTGTTTCCCTATCACCTTGGATGACTCTTCATGTGCTAGCATTGGAAAAATGTGCCACAAATTTTCCCCTCACTTCATCTTGTTCTCGGCAAAATGAGAACCAAAAGAAAGAAATTGGCCCTTGGCCGTGAGGTGAGAAGAGAAAAAAGAGAAGTTGTGTTGTGTTAGTTGGTTTGTGTATCTAATACATTTAATTGATTTTCCAAAATCAATTAATGATATACCAAATTTGAATTAAAAATGGTACAAGCATTAAAGCTATCCAACTACCACCATCAATCACAAGTTGTCACACACACTCAAAATGACTAGACGTCACATCAATCAAAGTGACTAATGATTTGACGCTTGATGTGACTTATGGGCCACACTTGAATTCAAAATACGAAGTGGGCCCGCAAACACTCCCGGGCTCGGGTTCGCTAATTCCGAATTAACGAATTTTCCGTTGTGACGTAATTAAATCAAATTTAATTAAATAATTATGCCTAGCAAAATTACTGTTCACGTCGCTAGTGAATTAAATCTAAATTAACTCGTTCGCCCGAATTAAATTCTAAATTTAATTTCGCATCGAAATCCAATTTCGTATAATATATCGAATATATTATTTTATCGATTAATTCCAAATTAATCGTTCTCTCTCTTTAAATAATATTTTATCCCAGATAAAAATCTCCGTAATTACCCAGATTAATTTTCTCTCTCTTATAATTAATCCCAGATTAATTAAGTGTGAGTCATACGTCATAGGTGAATCTTCGGGAAGCGACCCATGAGATCCCCGGATATGTTGGCAGTAAATCCGGTTGTCAGACTATCCGAACACGTACGTACCTAGTACTATATTTTTACATATTTACAAGACATGGTTGGCTTCTAGTAAAGCATCGTGCCTACCCAATTCTCCAGAAATATTCTTAAATGAATATGTAATATTTATTAGGCGTAGTATACGTAGTATTGCGTATTATGATTCAGTATCATATGTCATGTGCAAGGCCTGGGGCTGGAAATGTGTATGCCCCGTACGAAGCACATATCGGATCTCTAGTAACTAGTCTCTATAATCGAATAATCATGACCTAGTCATATTATCCCGATAGCTGCAGCATAAAAGAGCACCAGTTCCGTATCCTATGTTATCATCATCTCCACTATGACTGGAGTGATACTTCCATCTTGACATCACACCCAATACACTATGATTCTCAATATACCCAGAAGAGGCATACATAGAATCTGTTAAAGCCCTGGACGACCAAAACCAAAGTATATTAATTGTCGCAAGTATTAGCGGGGCAAGTCTCAGGTTAAGACAAAATACATCTACCTTGATTCGGAATTCCATAGACATAGTCATACTACCAATGGAATTCCGAGGGGTCAATCCAGAGAAAAGTTGTTTCCGTACCATCGGTAAACACAACCTCCTATTACACTTGCATTAGTATCATATACCCAAATATATGAAAACTATGCCGTTATGCTCCCACAACGCGCACAAGTGTAATACTAGTCTATTCTGCATTATCGATGTCCAGTCTCGATAATACTACGACTAGGGATATTTAATGATTAAACCTTCATGGATTGATATTGTCTCATATCATCTCAATCCGGAACTAATCATAAGGACCTTTCATCATTTATACATATAGGTAATCCAATTACAAATGATAAAAGGGCAATTTCCTTTGTCACACAGTTAATTTGTACAACAATACCATGATCTGTACAAATAGTGATGCTATGGGTCATAATTGTCCAACAATCTCCCACTTGGCCTATAGCCAATCACTCAAGTGTCCTACACCCGAACTATGTACGGTTCGCTCAAACTTCTGCTGAGAAAATGCTTTCGTCAGCAGATTTGCAGTGTTATCATCTGATGTGATTTATCACATCGCCACGATGTATGATCCGAGCGAATCAGATGAATATTTGAAGTATATATCTGGATCGTTGATGAGACCATTAATTCTTTAGCCTGTGCTGTACCCTAGCTCAGCTGCTAACAGAACTACTCCTAATCTGATTAGGATTATTATAAATCCAGAAGGCTTCTATTGCTGCCTCAGCTGCGGCAATATTCCGCTTTTGTTGTTTATTCGGTAACAGTATCTTGCTTGGAAGATTTCCAGCTCACTGTTACGTTATTCAAACTATATAATACCGTTATTGCGACTTATAGTCGTTATAATCGGTTAGGAAACTTGCAGCAGTGAACTCAGTCATTTCAAGTTCTCCTTCTCCATAGTATAAGAAAGCATCCTTAGTTCATCTAAGATACTAATGGATGTTCTTAACATCAATCTATTGACTATCACTTGGATTGGCCTGATTGTGACTCCATATGCTCAAAGCATATGAGACTCTAAGTCGCGTACATTTATTTCAATGTACGAGTTCTCGGAGAGTGCCAACAACTTTTAGATCTATCCCAGTAGATCCTTATTCCTAGAATAAATGTTGTCTCTCCAAAGAATTCTACGGAGAATTTTTCATGAAAGCCAAGCTTTCACCGACTATATTATGGGAATATCATTTCCAAGAAATGATATATCATCATTATATATAGGTCATTCATTATCAGTGCGCTCCCACTAATCTCCTTATATACACAAGAATCATTTTCGTCTTGAATTAAATCATATACCATTATTATTACATCAAAATGACAATTCTAAGAATGCAATGCTTGCTTCAATCCATAAATGGATCGAATAACTTGCAAACCTTGTTTGCTCGTTTTGGTATGACAAAACCGTCAGGATGTTGTAAACATCCTCCAAAAGGTTTCCATTTAAGGAAAGTGATTTTGACGTTCAGCTGCCGTATTTCATGAATGAAACATGCAGCATTAGCAAGCATTATCCGAATGATAAAAGGGCAATTTCCTTTGTCACATAATTAATTTGTATAACAACGCCATGATCTATACAAATAGTGATGTTATGGGTAATAATTGTCCAACAACATTGTCGTCTATGACACATTAACAAGACTCGCATATCCACAGTTTTGAAGAGTGGGTACTTGGACGGATTTGATCCAAATTCATATGACGTCTATGACTCTTGTTTATTAGGCAAGATGCCTAAGTCACCTTTTAGTGGTAAATGTGCACGTGCCACCGAACTGTTAGCCCTTGTTCATAGTGACGTTTCTGAGCCCATGTCTAACCAGGCTAGCGGTGTATATGAATACTTCGTAACCTTTACGGATGACGCATCGCGTTATGGTTATGTGTATCTTATGAGACACAAGTCGGAAACCTTTGAGAAATTCAAAGAGTTTCGACACGAAGTAGAAAAACAGACCGGCAAAAGTATTAAGACATTACGGTCGGACCATGGTGGCAAATACTTAAGCAATGAGTTTCTTGATTACTTGAAAGAATATGGTATTCTTTCACAGTGGACTCCTCCCGGAACACCTCAATTAAACGGGTGTGTCCGAACGGAGAAACCGAACTTTGTTAGACATGGTGGGGTCTATGATGAGTCGCACAGAGCTACCTATTTCCTTCTGGGGATTTGCATTGAACAGTGCATTACTTATTTTGAATAAGGTTCCGTCAAAGTCTGTTCAACAGACTCCATATGAAATATGGACAGGAAAGAAACCGGGTTTCTCATTCCTGAAGATTTTGGGTTGCTGGGCATACGTCAAACGTTTGGAAGGTACCAAACTTGAACCCAAATCGGATAAATGCCTATTTGTAGGATATCCTAGGGAAACCAAATGATATTACTTCTATCACCCACAAGAGAACAAAGTATTTGTTGCTCTACATGTGGTTTTCCTTGAGAAGGAATTCTTAAATACAGTGATAAGTGGGAGGAAAGTAGAACTCGATGAAAATCGAAGTGATACTGTTCCTCGCACAGAATCCTTAACGGATCATGAACAGTCCATCAGGGATGAGACTGTACCACAATCTTTGAATACACAAGGACCACATAGGTCGGAGAGAGTCAGAAAACAACATGAGAGGTATGGGTTTCTGATCTCACCTCATGTGGATATTAATCTTATTGAGGAAGACGAGCTGGCTACGTATGAGGAAGTGATACAAGGTATCGACTCCGGTTTATGGCAAGATGCCATGAATTTCGAAATGGATTCCATGTACACCAACCCGGTTTGGACACTGGTTGATGCACAAGAATGCATAAAGCCTATTGGTTGCAAATGAGTCTTCAACAGGAAGACCGACATGGATGGCAACATATAAACGTACAAAGCTAGGCTTGTAGCGAAAGAGTATCATCAACGACATGGTGTCGATTACGATGAAACTTTTTCACCCATTGCCATGATTAAATCCATTCGGATAATGCTTGCTATTGCTGCATATTTCGATTACGAGATATGGCAGATGGACGTCAAAACCGATTTCCTTAATGGAAACTTTTGGAGGATGTTTATATGCAACAGCCTGGCGGTTTTGTCGTACCAAGACTTGCAAACAAGGTTTGTAAGTTAAATCAATCCATTTATGGATTGAAGGAAGCATCGCGTTCTTGGAACCAACGTTTTGATGAGATCATAAAAGAATATGATTTTTTTCAAAGCGAAGATAATCCTTGTTTATATAAGAAGGTTAGTGGGAGCGCACTGACATTCATTGTCCTTTACATTGATGATGTATTGCTTATTGGCAATGACATTCCCATGTTAACATCGGTGAAAGCTTGGCTTTCATTAAAATTCTCCATGAAGGATTTGGGAGAAGCAGCCTTTATTCTAGGAATAAAGATCTATCGGGATAGATCTAGAAAACTGCTTGGACTCTCCCAGAGCACGTACATTGACAATGTGTTGAAGAGATTCAACATGGATAAGTCCAAGAGGGGACTGTTGCCAGTGTCACATGGCGTCACTCTATCTAAGGACATGGGTCCTAAAACTCAAGATGAGAGAGACAACATGAGTCGGATACCGTTCGCCTCGGCAGTCGGATCGATCATGTATTCTATGATATGTACGCGACCTGATGTCTCGTATGCTTTGAGCATGTGGAGTCGCTATCAGGCCGATCCAGGTGATGGTCACTGGATGGCGGTTAAGAATATCCTAAAGTATCTTAGAAGAACTAAGGATGTTTTCTTAATCTATGGAGATGGAGAACTTGAGGTAACTGGGTATACCGATGCAATTTTCCAAACCGATAAAGACGACTGCAAGTCGTAATCCGGGTACATATTTTGTTTAAATAACGGAGCAGTCAGCTGGAAATCTTCTAAACAAGAGACTGTTGTCGATTCAATAACAGAAGGGGAGTATATTGCTACAGCTGAAGCAGCAAAAGAGGCATTTTGGATCCGTAAATTCCTAATTGGATTAAGAGTAGTTCCGTTAGCAGCTGAGCCCGTTCCATTGTATTGTGACAATAACGGGGCTATAGCGCAGGCTAAGGAACCACGATCGCATCAACGATCCAAGCATGTTCTTCGACGTTTCCATCTGATTCGTGAGATCATACATCGTGGCGATGTGAAGATCGAGAAGGTCGCATCAGAGGACAACATTGTAGATTCGCTGACAAAAGCTATTCCCCAGCAAAAGTTTGAGCGACATGTACATAGTTAAGGTATTAGATGCTTGAGTGATTGGCTATAGGCCAAGTGGGAGATTGTTGGACAATTATGACCCATAGCATCACTATTTGTACAGAGCATGGTGTTGTTGTACAAATTAACTATATGACAAAGGAAATTGCTATTTTAGCATTTATAATTGGATTACCGGGATATATAAATGATAAAAGTCTATATGATTAGTTCCGGATTAATAAGATATGAGACAGTATTAATACACTAAGGTTTAATCATTAAAATATCCCTAGTCGTAGTATTATCGAGATTGGACATCGATAATGCGGAATAGACTAGTATTGCACTTATGCATGTTATGGGAGCATAACGGCATAGTTCTCATATATTTGGTTATTGGATACTCATGCAATTGTAATAGGAGGCTATGTTTACTGATGGTACGGAAACAGCTTCGCTCTGGATAGACCCCGCAAAATCCCATTGGTAGTATGACTATGTGTCTATGGAAATCCGCATCAGGGTAGGTGTATTTGGTCTTAACCTGAGACTTGCATCGCTAGTACTTGCGACTATCAATACGCTTTGGTTTTGGTCGTCCGGGACTTTAACAGGTTCTGTGTATGCCTCTTCTGGGTTTATTGAGAATCGTAGTGTATTGGATGTGGTGTCAAGATGGAAGTATCATTTCAGTCATATGGAGATGATGATCACGCATGGTTACATAACTGGTACTATAAATGGTTGTAACCATCGGGATAATATGACAAGGTCATGATTTTTCGATTAAAGAGACTAGTTGCTTGTAATCTGATATATGCTTCGTATGGGGCAGACACTATTCCAGCCCCAGGCCTTGCATGTGACATCCGATACTGGATCGCAATACGCAATACTATGTATACTACGCCTGATATAGATTATATATTTCATTAAGAATATTTCTAGAGAATTGGGAGGCACGGTGCTTTGCTAGAAGCCAACCATGTCTCGTAAATCGATATAAACGTAGTATGAGGTACGTACGTGTTCAGATAGTCCGACGACCGGATTTTCTGCCAACATATCCAGGGATCTCATAGGTCGCTTCCCGAAGATTCACCGATGACGTATGATTCCAGCATAATTAATCTGGGATTAAGTACGGAGAGATTTTATCTATGATAAAATACTATTTGAAGAGAGAGAATGATTAATTTGGAATTAATTGATAAAATATTATATTCGATATATTAAACGAAATTAGATTTTGACGCGAAATTAAAATTGGATTTTAATTCGGGCTAACGAATTGATTTAGAATTAATTCGCGAGCGATGTGAATAGTAATTTTGCTAGGCATAATTACTTAATTAAATTTGATTTAATTACGTCGCAACGGAAAATTTGTTAATTTGGAATTAACGAACCCGAGCCCGGGAGTGTTTGCGGGCCCACTCACATTTTGAATTAAAGTGCGGCCCACAAGTCACATCGCTTGTCACTTTAGTGATGGAAGTCAAGTCACCTTTTTGTGATTGACAACCAGTCACTATTCATAAAAGTGGTAGTTGAAGGCATTGAATGCCATTTTCCCTCCAAATTGCTTTATGCTTTTTGGAAAAGCATATACCAATTTTTGGTGAGACTTTTTTATTAAGTTTTTTGGAAAAAAAAACACAAAATAGAAAAAGGTCTCTCTTCCTCTCCTCCCTCTCTTGGCCGAAACACACAAGCATTTTAGGGAAACTTTTGTTGCAATTTTTTCCAAAGCTAGCACTTGAAGAATCATACTTAGGTGATAGGGAAACCTACCTTTGGGCTTGGAATCACCATCAATGCTTGGAGCTTGGAGATTACATTCAAAGGGCACCTTGGCCGAAATCTTGGAGGACTTCTACAAGGACAAAATTTTTGTTATCAACACTTCCATAATCCGTTCAAAGTGAGTATGATTCCGCCATATCTCCTTCGGTATTCACATGATTTTTAAGCTTAAATATGATCTTGGGAATGCCTTAGAAACCAACACATACTAATACAACTTAACAAACATGCTTTATAACATCTGATATTCACTTCAGTTTTCAAATCATTCATGCACTTCACATAACCATACATCGTCCATACATCTTATGAATTCTATCATACACATACACATACACACTATAACGACCAGCAGTTTCTACTACTATTACATTGTAGTACTGTTACATTACAGGGCGAAGATAACATAATAAAAATTATGTTGGGACAAAAATACACTCATGCAATGACTTTGGGGACAATAGGTAAATTCTTCAAAATTCCGATACGAAATTCTATGATGTTCCATTTCGGATAGCCTGTGGTATTTTGGGCATAACGTTATTTTACAAACTCGAATTTTTATTAATTTAATATCGTCGGAAAGCTAAGACCGAGGCCTACAACTTTTGTGTTCTACTTGTTTCCAAATTCGAATCCAAAATAAGTCAAAAATCATGATTTCCACGGCTGCTACAGCAATAGACTAGAATGTGGTGATGTGCCCAAATCTTAACCATTGACTTCTTTACAAAAATCAACCCATTTTGCCTATAAATAAGACATTATTCATTGATATCTTTCAATATAAAAAAGGAGAGAAAAACGTGAGCCTTAGTGCTAGGGGATCCTCCAAGTTTCTTCATTCTCATATCAAATCTTGATGAACTGGTGATGGTTTCAAGCTTCAAGAACACAAGGTAAGCTTCTAACTCTCACTCTTTCATTTATTTTTTGAATTTGAGCAAGAGACTCAAGCCCCAAATTCGGACCCATCATACCCTAGAGTTTGGGTTTGCTTAACTGACTTTGTTTAAGTTTTTGGCATGTATTTTGAGAAGTGTAATGATAATATTAGCTTTGGATGAGGCCGATAAGTGTGTGGTTGTGTTGGGAAGTTATGCATTGGGAATAAATGATATTAGATAATGGTTGGGGCTTGAGTAGATCATATAAGGTGAGTTTTGATTCATGTTGAAGCTTAGAAATTTATTATGTGATAATGTGGAGTGATGGAGTTGAGTTGCCTTGGAGCTTTGTCATTGAAGAGAAGAGTTTGGCCCTGAATTTTTGGTTAGCATCGTGACACTATACTTTAGGCATCATGACGCGTGATGATCAGAGACTCTCTGTGTTGAGTTCGCTTGAGGGTGTCTGTAGACATGGTACAGATGTGTGCGACGCTGTCCGGGCTCGCGTCCCGGTTGGAAGTACGGAGTAGCCCGCGAGGGACTAAACCGAAGAATAAATGAGTCGCCACCCCGTGTGAACTGGGAAATGATTTAAGGCCGCACTCACCCTTCACAAGGGAAGACCTCAAACCGTTGGGTTCGGAATGGTCCCTTACTTATGCCAATTGTAATGAAAGGATTTATGCGATAGTATAACCAAGTCTTATGCAACACATACAAGATAATTTAATCAACACACAAGTTTGCACACCCATAAACGTAAAAAAAAATGAAGGCAAATACATAATTCCATTAACATATTAAACAAAGAAGTACGAAAATGTAAATAAATAATAACAGTAAAAGCGTTAATAATAAAGAGAAATGATTAAGTGCGTAATGTAAATGAAATGACCAAAGAGTAAAACATGCATAAAATATGATAAAAAGAAGTTTGTTCACTATATGTGCGTTCGTGTAGCGTTCGGAAACACGTTCCAACGGTACGGGATATGATGCATGGTAAAACAGAATGCATGCGTTCGAGTATCGTTCAGAAACGCGTTCGAACGAAGATTACCAAAGTGGTATCTAAAATGACATAAACACGTGCGTGAATTTTTCTCAAGCGGTACGTGGAGTTGTATCCCAAGTACAAACCGCACTATCATTCATTCGGATTCGGCTACGGAATTTATGTCTGGGTTTCCATCCGATATACCACGAAAGGCAACACTCCAACATTGACACAATGCATAAATAAATAAAGAAACAATAAGAAACAGATAACGAAGTTATAAAAGAGATGCGACCAAGAGATTTGGCTGACATCTATGTGGGACCTCGTATACCCGATTGGACATATTTCACATTCAACCAAGCTTGAAATATCGTGGTAAAATATCATGGTAAGGCTGCCTTTAGGCATTTCCCTCAAATGGGGGACATTTAATCTAATGTGATTAGCCCATGCGCACTAGATAGCAATGCATAAGTAAATGAAGCAATAACACGTAAAAAGTATATAACGGAATAATAAAATAGATGCGACCAAGGCCGATATTTATATGGGACCTAGTATGCCTGATTGAACGTATTTCACATTCAATAAAGTATACTTCGTCCGACGCGGCAAAACATCATGTTAAAGGTAGCCTTTAGGCATTTTCCTCAAATGGAGGACTTTTAATCCAACGTAATTAGCCCATGCGCACTAAATAGCAATGAAAAAATAAATCAAGCAATAACACGCAGAAAGTAAATAACGGAATAATAAAAGAGATACGACCAAGGCCGACATCTATATGGGACCTCGTATGCCCGATAGAATGTATTTCACATTCAATCAAGTATAGTCGTCTGGTGAGGCAAAAAATCATGGTAAAGGTAGCCTTTAGGCATTTCCCTCAAATAGAAGACCTTTAATATAGCGTAATTAAGCCCATGCGCACTAAATAGCAATGCATAAATAAATCAAGCAATAACACGCAGAAAGTAAACAATGGAATAATAAAAGAGATGCGACCAAGGCTGACATCTATATGGGACCTCGTATGCCCGATAGAACGTATAAGACATTCAATCAAGTATAGTCGTCCGGTGAGGCAAAATATCGTGGTAAAGATAGCCTTTAATCTATATAGGACCTCGTATGCCCGATTGAACGTATTTCACATTCAATCAAGTATACTTCGTCCGGCGCAGCAAAACATCGTGGTAAAGGTAGCCTTTAGGCATTTCCCTCAAATGGAGGACCTTTATCCATCGTAATTAAGCCCATGCGCACTAAATGTCAATGCTTAAATAAATCAAGCAATAACACGTAGAAAGTAAATAACAGAATAATAAAATAGATGCGACCAAGACCGACATCTATATGGGACCTCGTATGCTCGATTGAACGTATTTCACATTCAATCAAGTGTACTTTGTCCGGCGCGGCAAAACGTCGTGGTAATGTATCCTTTAGGTGTTTCCCTCAAATGAAGGACCTTTAATCCAGCGTAATTAAGCCCTTGCGCACTAAATAGCAATATATAAATAAATAAAGAAATAATACATAGAAAATAAATAACGGAACAGTAAACATAAACCATGAATGAACACAAAATTGAATAACAAAATGAAAAATGTGCTTGAAAGTTTCTTAAGCGGTAGGTGGAGTTGTATCCCAAGTACAGACCGCACTACCGTCCATTCGGATTCGGCTATGGAATTTACATCTGGCTTTCCATCTGATATACCGCAAGAGATAGCACACAATCATTAACCCAATAACAATAATAGACGTGAACCTTTAAGATGCATGCAAGGAAATAATAATAGACAATTGAAAAAAGATAAATGAAAAATAGCAAAGGGTGCCCTCAGGTTTTACCTTTTAAATTGCTTCTTGGAATTGCGTTACGCCGTCACCGGAAGGATTAATGCTCCGTAACTTTTCTGGTTCATTGGTTCAATGTTTTCATCCACTGTTTTGATGTTTTTGAGCCGCTATTTCTCTGTATTCTTCGTTGTTTTGGACTGCAGATTTGGCTTTCTGTTGTGAGTGATCTTGGGACTATTTTTCGGTGATATTGCTCACTATTTTAGGAATATTTTGGGTTGTTTTTTGGACTATTTTCAGGGGTGTTTCAGTGGTCAGACGGGCTATTTCTGGATTGTTTTCAGACCATTTTGTCTCGGTTTGGAGATTTTTGTGGTTGTGTTTGGGCAGTGGGTTGTTAATTTGGTTGGCCTTTTGTGCACTGTTTTGTGGTTTCACAGGCAGTTTGTTTTGTTGTTTGGTTATTCTTGTGTTCGGTGGAGTCTTGGTCTGTATTTGGTTTTTGTTTTGGTTGGTTTGGTTTGTAGATTGGTTTTTGTTTTGGTCGGTGAGCGGTTTGTGTTTCTTTGTTGTGTGGCTTTATTTGTCATTTTGTGAATGGTCTCGGCTAAGGGTTTTATTTTGGCTTATTGTGTTTGATGTTTTGTGGTTTGTTGGCAGATTGGTGGGGGTGTACTGTTTGTGTTTTCCGAGTGGTGTGAGGTGTGCATTTTTGTAAGGGACGTGTGTGTGTTTTATGAGTGGCGTGAGGTGTCAATGTGGTGTGTGTGCCATACGAAATCTGTACTTATGGTGTGGTGTTTCAGCTATAAAGGTTTGGATTTTTGTTCGGTTAGTATTGTGTGTGTGTCTTATGGAGAGTGAGTGGCCGAGAGTTAGCTAGGGTTTGTTATGGCCTAGAGAGATAGTGTGTGTGCGTGAAGGGAGAGGGTGGCTTTGTATTTGTACTTGGTTGATGGAGAGAATGAGAGAGTGTGGGGAAGAAGCGTACGCTGTTTGAGAGAGTGAAGAAGCTTATTAGGGTTTATTTCTTTTATTATGGCCGAGAGAGAGAGAGAGAGAGTCGTATGAGGTAGAGAGAGATATGAAGGAAGTCAGAAGCCGTGATGGTCTGTGTGTTTTAATGAGAGAAAGAGAATTTGAAGAAGGAACCGATAGTTGATGTGTTTAGGGTTTGTATTTTTTTTTAATTTTGTAAATGTCTAGAGAGAGGAAGAGATAACCATGGCTGTGTGGGGAAGATGATGGAGAGAGTCTAGCGTTTGGATTTTGGTCTCTTTTTATAATAGTGCATATTAGGGTTTCCTTGTTTGTGCATGGCTTAAAAAGGGAACAAATCAAGCAATTATATGGTGTATTTAATTAATTTGTTTAAGGAAGGAATATTATGTGTTTTTGGTGGGGGATAGATTCAAAACATTTTTAATTTGGAAGGGGATTTGGAGGGATTTTGGCATGTGTTAAATGTGATTTGAATATTTTGGATTTGACCGTGAGAGGTGGGTGATTCATTCCCGAACCGTTACTGAGAGTAGGTTTTGTTCCCTGGGCTTTATTCCCGAACTGTGCTAAATGTGGGATTTATTCCCCAACTGTGTTAAATGTGGGCTTTATTCTCGAACTATGTTGAGTGTGGGCTTTATTCCCTGGGCTTTGTTCCTGAACTGTGGTGAATGTGGGCTTTGTTCCCGAACTGAATTGATTGTGGGCTTTATTCCCGAACTGAATTGATTGTGGGCTTTATTCCCGAACTGTATTGAGAGTGCGGGCTTTATTCCCGAACTGAATTGACTATGGGCTTTATTCCCTGGGCTTTATTCACAAACTGAATTGATTGTGGGCTTTATTCCCGAATTGTGTTGAGAGTGCAGGCTTTATTCTCGAACTGAATTGACTGTGGGCTTTATTCCCTGGGCTTTATTCTCGAACTAAATTGATTATGGCTTTATTCCCGAACTGAATTAATTGTGGGCATTATTCCTCGGGCTTTATTCCCGAACTGTGTTGAGAGTGCATGCTTTATTCTCGAACTGAATTGATTGTGGGCTTTATTCCCGAACTGTGTTGAGAGTGGGCTTTATTCCCGAACTATGTTGATTGTGGGCTTTATTCCCAAGGAGTTCCTCGTCTTTTCCGCTTTTACTTTTTCTTCAAAGCCTGCAAAAACAAAACAAAGAATATTGTGTGTATATGATGCGTATGCATGAATGCATTTCCTATCCCGATGGGTTAGGCCTTTCTTGTGCTCTTTGGCGCCCTTCGCCTATTAATGTCTTTGGTCGCCCCCTGGGTCTGATTACAATTTCCTTCTGTCAATTCTATTCCGCTTTTCACTTGCAATTAAAATTCCCTTGGGGTTTTCGGATGTACCAAGATTAAATGCCTTTGCCTTTGTCGAATTAATATCAAATACGCTCATGTCACACATATTAGGATGTAAACTAAAAAACTTCGAGCAAGTAAGCAAAACAATGTCTTAATAAATGCAGGATTACAAAATAAATGTCTTCGTACTCGGCAGCCTTGTCTTCTTCAATCTTCTTGGTTTCTTTGAGCGTCAGATTCTCCGACTGCAGTAGTTCTTCCTTCTATTTATTCTTCTCTTTGTCACTGCTCGAGAAGTTTTCCTAGGAATTTATCCCTTGCTCCATTTCATCTTCACTACTGCTGTTTCATATCTCCATACAAAAGGCTTGGTGGTTGAGGGTTGGAGGACAAGGCTTTTAGGTAGGCCGGAGTTGATCATGTAGGTGGGTGGTGGAACGAAGTGGTAGTTGGGTAGAGGGTTTCTGTGTGTTGGGTTGTTCTTTTTCAGGGCCGAGTATCTTATGAGCGTCAATGAGGTTTTGGATCTCATGCCTGTGGCGGGGGCAGTTGTCGGTGTCATGGCCTTTTTCCTGATGGAAGTAACAATACAGGTTTAGGTTTAGTTGAGGTGACACAGGGTTTGGAAATGGTCTAGGTTCTAAAGGTTTTAAGAGTCCTTGCATCTTCAGCTTTTCAAACACCTTTGACAAAGGTTTACCAAGATTGGAGAATTGCCTGTTTGTAACGGTAGCGACCTCAACAGTAGCGGGCAAGGTCCCTGAAGGCCCCCCAATGGTCCTTATATTCTGGTTGTAAAACTTCCAATTCTCAGTTTCCTCTTCCTCGATATCCATGACAGTTTCTCTAAGCTGTCGAAAGTCGCTAATCATGGAGGTCATCCTCCTCAGCTTGTTATAAATAGAGGTGATCATCTTGATTTGGTCATTCTCTGATGGCCGAGTCTGCATCTTCAAAAGCTGGCTTCTCCAGCGATCCACATAATCCTTGAAGCTCTTTTCCGGCTTATGCTTGGTATTCTCCAAGTCGCGGAGCGACAAATCAATCTCCAAATCCGTGATATACTGATTCAGAAAGGCCTATGCTAATGCCCTCCAATCATCCTTAACCTTTCTCTCTAAGTCGTTATACCATACTACGGACGCCCCCTCTAGTGACATCCCGAACATCTTCTGAACCTGACGCTTCGACAAACCCACTGAACTCATCACAAAAACAAATTGTCGGAGATGGACCCTAGGATCCCCGTTTCCATTGAACTTGGCTATGTCAGGCATCTTGAACTACGAAGGCAGCTGCTATACGAAAATTATCGCATCGTAGTCTAGCAAATCTTCATGTTTACCCTTCATCTTGCGGGTAACTGACTCTACCTGATCCCTGAGTTTCTGCAATTATGCCTGAGACCCGACTACCCTTCCCCTGGCATACTCTGCCATGTCATCATCAAAAATATGGATCTCATCACTCACCCTATTCTGAGGCTCATCACGCCTGACATTCTCATTGCTTTATATTCCCTCTGTGTGTGGGGCACTGCTAGACTGGCCACAGCGGTGGCTAAAACTTGCAACTACTCAGCAATCTTAGTGATGTTGGTCTCTAATTGATCCTTGCAGGAAACCTCATTATCTGACTCACTCATGTTTGCTAACTGTTTTTTAACGAGTCTTCATTCTTTTCTTACCCAACGAATATCTATGATGGCTTTTAAAACTGTGAGTTAGAATGAAGCATATATGCGTGCGATGCATTAGATATATAAGATGTATGTTGTTATCAAAATAGAATATATCCTTCCGACCTTATTTCTCCCACACTCGCGGTAAGTCTATTTTTGGGTTCTAAGTATGCCTTATTTTACGAACCGAAGTTGGTACGCAAAATTGCTCTCTCATATGCTACGGGTTGAACCTTGTGTTGGGTTTTCTAGGTCAAACCAAGATCAAATTAAGCAAATGAAATGTGTGAATACGCAAAGTAAGATGGCGGAAATACTCACTTTGATCGGCTTGGATGTTGGCAGAGAGTTCAAAACTTTTGCTCTTTGTATTGTGCTCCAAGCTCCTATTTGAATGTTGAATCAATGCTCCAAGCTTTGATCTTTGATTCCAAGCTCAAGGATAGGTTTCCCTATCACCTTTGAATGACTTATTTGAGTGCTAGCTCTTGAAAAATTTGCAACAAATCTTCCAATGTCCCTTGGTGAGTTTCGGCCAAGTCTTAGTCCAAGAGAGGGAGAGTGGTGTGAATGGAGAAGAGAGGAAGAAGGTGAAAAAATGAGTTGACTTGTGTTTCATTTCCAAAATCAAAACTAATGCTATGCCAAAACCAATATTGGTATATGTCCATCATCTCACCAACTTGGTGTGTTGGACTAGTCACCAACAACCCACCAAAACCAATCAACAAAAAGTTATTTAAAGTGACTATGTGATGTGACTTGTGGGCCCCACTTGAATTCAAAATTTGAGTGGGCCCGCAAACACTCCCGAGCTCGGGTTCATTAATTATGAATTAAAGAATTTTCCGTTGCGACGTAATTAAATCAAATATAAGTAAATAATTATGCCTAGCAAAATTACTATTCACGTCGCTTGCGAATTAATTCTAAATAAATTCGTTTGCCCGAATTAAAATCTAATTTTAATTCCATTATGAAATCTAATTTCATATAATATATCGAATATATTATTTTATCGTTTAATTCCAAATAGTATTTTATCCTAGATAAAATCTCTCCGTAATTAATCCTAGATTAATTTTGTTCGAATCATACCTCATCGGTGAATCTTCGGGAAGAGACCCATGAGATCCCTGGATATGTTGGCAGTAAATCCGGTCGTTGGACTATCCAAACACGTGAGTACCTCATACTACGTTCTTACTGATTTATGAGACATGGTTGGCTTCTAGCAAAGCACCGTGCCTACCCAATTCTCCAGAAATATTCTTTTAAGGAATATTTAATCTATGTCAGGCGTAGTAAACGTAGTATTGCATATTGCGATCTAGTACCGGATGTCACATGCTAGGCCTGAGGCTGGAATTGTGTCTGCCCCGTACGAAGAACATATCAGATCTCAGGTAACTAGTCTCTATAATCGGATAATCATGACCTAGTCATATTATCCCGATGACTTCAGTACTAAAGAGTACTAGTTCCGTATCCTGCGTGATCATCATCTCCATATGACTGGAGTGATATTTCCATCTTGACATCACACCCAATATACTACGATTCTCAGTATACCGAGAAGAGGCGTACACAGAACCTGTTAAAGCCCCGGACGACCAAAACCAAAGTATATTGATTGTCGCAAGTATTAGCGATGCAACTCTCAGGTTAAGACCAAATACACCTATCCTGATTCAGACTTCCATAGACATATAGTCATACTACCAATGGAATTCCGAGGGGTCTATCCAGAGCGAAGCTGTTTCCGGACCATCGGTAAACACAACCTCCTATTACACTTGCATGACTATCCAATACCAAAATATATGAGAACTATGTTGTTATCCTCCCATAACATGCACAAGTGCAATACTAGTCTATTTCACATTATCGATGTCCAATCTCGATAATACTACGACTAGGGATATTTTAATGATTAAACCTTAGTGGATTAATATTGTCTTATATCTTATTAATCTGAAACTAATCATATGGACTTTTATCATTTATATATCCCGGTAATCCAATTACAAATAATAAAAGAGCAATTTCCTTTGTCACATAGTTAATTTGTACAACAACACCATGTTCTGTACAAATAGTGATGCTATGGGTCATAATTGTCCAACAATCTCCCACTTGTCCTATAGCCAATCACTCAAGTGTCCTACACTTGAACTATGTACGGGTCGCTCAAACTTCTGCTGAGAAACAGCTTTCGTCAGCGGATTTGCAAGGTTATCATCTGATGCGATTTATTCGATCATCACATCGCCACGATTTATGATCTTATGAATCAGTTGAAACCATTTAAAAGAAATACTTGGATCATTGATGTGACCATTAATTCTTTAGCCTGTGTTGTAGCCTAGCTCAGCCACTAACAGAAATATATCTAATCTGATTAGGATTACATAGATCCAAAATGCTTCTTTTGCTGCCTTGGTTGCAGCAATATTCTACTTTTGTTGTTTATTCGGCAATAGTATCTTGCTTGGAAGATTTCCAGCTCACTGTTCCATTATTCAAACTATATAGTACCCTTATTGCGACTTACAGTCGTTATTTTCGGTTTGGAAAGTTGCAGCAGTGAACCCAGTCACTTCAAGTTATCCTTCTCCACTGCTTAAGAAAGCATCCTTAGTTCATCTAAGATACTTAAGGATGTTCTTAACATCAATCCAGTGACTATCACTTGGATTGGCATGATTGTGACTCCTTATACTCAAAGCATATTAGACACCAGATCACGTACATATATTTCAATGTACTAGTTCTCAGAGAGTGCCAAAAACTTTTAGATCTATCCTAGTAGATACTTAATCCTAGAATAAAGGTTGTCTCTCCCAAGTATTCTATGAAGAATTTTCTTGAAAGCCAAGATTCCACCGATTGTATTATGGGAATGTCATTTCCAATAAAATGACATGTCATCATTATATAGGACAATCATTGTCAGTGCGCTCCCACTAACCTCCTTATATACACAAGAATCATCTTTGTTTTGAATTAAATCATATACCATTATGATTACATCAAACGATAGTTCCAAGAATGCAATGCTTGCTTCAATCCATAAATGGATTGAATTAACTTGCAAACCTTGTTTGCTTATTTTAGTATGACAAAACCGTTAGGATGTTGTAAACATCCTCCAAAAGGTTTCCATTTAAGGAAAACGGTTTTGACGTTCAGCTGCCATATTTCTTAAATGAAACAAACAACATTAGCAAGCATTATCCAAATGGATTTAATCATGGCAACGAGTAAAAGGTTTCGTCGTAATCGACACAATGTTGATAACGATACCTTTTAGCTACAAGCCTAGCTTTGTACGTTTATATGTTGCCATCCATATTTGTCTTACTTGAAGACTCATATAGTACCATTATTCACAATGCCTTATGGTACAACAACCAGTGTCCAAACTTGGTTGGTATACATGGAATCCATTTCGGACTTCAAGACACTTTTCCATGAAAGGAGTCGATACCTTGTATCACTTCCTCATACGTAGTCGGTTCGTATTCCTCAATAAGATTGACATCTTCATGAGGTAAGAGCAGAAACCCATACCTCCCAGGTTGTTTTCTGACTCTCTCCGACTTATGCGGTTCTTGTGTATTCAAAGATTGTGGTACAGTTTCATCCATGATGAACTGTTTGTGTTCCATTAAGGAATCGGTGCCTCAAACAGTATTACTCTGATTTTCATCGATTCTTACTTTCCTCTCACTTACCACTGCATATGGGTATTACTCTTAGGAAAACGGCATGGAGAGCAACAATTACATTGTTCTCTTGTGAGTTGTATACGTACTATACTTTGGTTTCCCTGGATAACCTACAAATTAGGCACTTATCCGATTTGGGTTTTAGTTTGGTATCGTCCAAACATATGCCCAAATCTTCAGGAATGAGAAAACCCGATTTCTTTCCTGTTCATATCTAATATGAAATCTGTCTAACAGATTTTTCATGGAACCTTATTCAAAATAAGTATTGCACAATTTAATGCGTATCCCTAGAAGGAAAATGGTAGCTCAGAGTGAGTCATAATTAACCTTACCATGTCCAACAAAGTTCAGTTTCTCTGTTTGGACACACCTTCAAATTGAGGTGTTCCGAGAGGAGTCCTTTATGAAAGAATACTATACTCTTTCAAATATTCGAGAAACTTATTGCTTAAGTATTTTCCACCATGGTCTAACCATGACGGTTTAATACTCTAGCCAGACTGTCTATTTACTTCGATTTGAAACTCTAAGAGTTTCTGACTTGTGTTTCATTAAGATACACATAACCATAACGCGATGCCACATCCATAAAGGTTACGAAGTATTCATATCCACCTCTAGCCTAGCTAGATATGGGCCCACTTATGTCACTATGAACGAGGGCTTACAAATCGGTGGCACTAACCTTTTACCAAGAAAAATGTATTTTAGGCACTTTGCCCAATAAACTAGATTCGTAAACATCATTTGAATTAGAATCAAATCTGTCCTAGTACCCACTCTTGGAAAGTGTGGATATACGAGTCTTGTTAATGTGTCCCAGATAACAATGCCACATATAAGTCTCATTTGTTTAATTCAATTTGAGCTATTTGTTTGTCATGTTATACATTTGAGATTCATTAATATTCAAAATATAAATACTTTTATTCACATCTAATGTGTTTATCTCAATATCATCTTTATAAAATAAAACACTTAGTGTTCTAGAATATAAAGGTATACCCGCAACGGGTTAAACTTAGATATAAAGATAATGTTTCTAGTCAAACTAGGTACATTTTAACAGTTTCCCAATTTAGGTACATGCCCAAAGGGCATTTCCAAAACTTTAGGTTTCTTTGGCCAAAACAGCGACTATAGTCCCGTTTCCGACTCGCAGGTCAATCTCATCTGAAGCCAGTCTTTTGCTTATCAGCAGATCCCGCACATCAATACATATATTTATGTACAACACTTAGTATCAAAAATCCAATTTTGAAACTAATAGTGAACATGTTTATGACAAACACATTTGAAGCCGGAGCCTTACCCCGCCTTCACTTCCTTCATGTCTGCCTTGTCCATACGACAGTCACACATCTAGTGACCATGTTTACGACAGTTTAGGCAGACATCTTGGGATATGTCTTTTATCTTCCCAGAAGACTGTGATGATTTTGCCTTTGCCCCTTTTAGAAGCTATGGCTCTGCCTCCTTGAGCATAGCCATCAACTCTCCAAGAGTTTTCTCTTGGTTCATAATGAACATACCCCGGCTTTCGGGTAGAGAATATAAGATCAAATCTTTAGTAGTCTCGGTCACATAGGTAATGCCCAGCTAACCTAGCTGATCGATGTCAGCAATCATCTGCGACACCTAGTGCTCGACAGATGTACCCTTTGACATATGCGAGCGAAAGAGCTTCTTTTGTAATTTGTACTTCTAAGATCTAAGAATAGATCTATGAAGATCCTTCAATTTCAACATCATGTTTTAAATATCTAATCCTTAATTCTGACGAAGAAACTAATGAGTTATTGCGTCAATCATAAAAGATTGAGCACTAAAGTTATCATCACATGAGTCTTCCAAAGCTCATGCACTACTATTTGCTCAACTCCGGGCTTAGGCCTGAGATGTCACTCTATCAAATAGACTAACTTCTCAGTTCCCAGGACTATCCTGAAGTTCTATTCCCAATCTAAAAATTGGAGCCGTTTAAAGACATTTTCACCCAGGATTATGTTTTAAACACTAATCTTTCACTTATCTTGATTTCAATAATCTAACTATCCAATTAACGATTTCGGGTACAATCAAATATAATGATTACTATAGTCTAACTATATAATCAACTACTATTTGATTGGTTAAATTCATATATATTGATTACTATAATCCAATTATATAATAGACTATAAATGAAGTAGTTTGAATATAGTCCAACTGTTAAATTAAAACAACAATTGAATATTAGTCCAACTAATATATTTATATTTAAATAATGATGAAAAATGAAATGAGCGCGTATTGGAAAATATCTAAATGAAATTGCAAATTTAATACTTGCCTCCCACTATTTTTCGGCGAGCCTCTAACCCTCTGTTGAGTACTCGGGCAACCTAGTTTCCTAGTGGGCTAGGATCCCGTTAAATAACACACAACCTTGACTTTGGCCAACAAGCTGTATGATATTTAACTAGGTAGATCTCTAAGATCAATTGGATCTCATCCAATTTCTCGATCCAGTAGGTGGACATCCAAGTCCGAAACATATATCTAATATATGCCAATATATCCAATATATTCCCTAACCTTTTTCCTCTGAATCAACTAAGCCTTGGCTTTGGCACAACAAGCTTAATGATTCCAGTTAAGTGGGACCCATTGACCTTGGAAAGCTTCGTAATTGATGTCGATGGACAAGAAGTGATCTTTACTTTGGCTAACAAATCACAAATTGGACAAGACATGCGATATGAAACAAAGCCTTCATGATTCAAACACATCTGTGATGGACAAAGGTCTTGACTTTGGCCAACAAACCAGTGCCAATCTTGGATCTTGAGAATGAATCATTCAATGGAAGGAAAACTCTTAATATTTGTTGAGGGTTTTTCGCGTTATTGGAAACCAATTAATTATCTTTGATTAGGTCTCATCATACACCCTAAGCATGCATTCTAAAAGCATAATAAGACGCGATAAATAAATTAATAATGATATGCGGATGGATATATAATACAATTTGTTCCTAGAACAAATCTCTCCATTTCCTCTCTCCCACTAGCACAAATCTTACTTCTACCCAATTACATAACACTTCTAAAGAAACCTCATTCAAATTGAGGGGAATAGGTGAGAAGAGAAATACAAAGAGTCAAGAGGTAATAGGCTGGACACGCATGTCCAATTTAATAAATTCTAAATTTATTACAATAATTTCCAAAATTGCCCTCACCCATCTAATATCCATCCGATATATATTATTCATTAATCACATCCATGTATTCACACAAAGCATGTTATCAATCGATATAATCCAATTAATTAATCTTTGATTAATGACCATCAAATGTTCAAACAACGATTTGATTTGCGCGAGTCCAACTCGTTTTAAGAATAAGTACTCAAAGTACGTATTCTTGAATTATATCGAACTACAATTTTAAATCCAATTTTATTTGTATTTAATACTAATTCTTTATTAAATTCTCAAAGCCCAATTAACATCCAATGTCGATTTAATTAAAGTCCAATGGGCTTTTAATTAATTCATAAGGCATGGACTTTGGCAACCATAGCCCAATAAGGAATCACCATTTGCCACAAAATTAATTTTGGCCCCAATTATCATATTTGGACTTTATGGAAATGGTTTTAGGCCCAATTGGGTACAACCAATTATCCTAAACCAAACTTGGTCCAACCAAGCCCATTAAGCCCAAATACAACATTTTTGTCCAATTCCAAATTAAGCCTAATTAATTTCATCACAATATTCCAAATATCACAATTTAGTCAATTAAAGTATATTATCCATAATTAATTATTTAAATCAATATTTCCAAAATACCAATTTACATAATTAATCATGATTTAATTAATCAACTTATGTCCAACATAAATTGAAGCAAAATCAATCCAACATGCTCTCCAAGGCTCACGGTAATTCAAGGGATTTTATATCCGATTTTGATTTCAATCCAATTAAATCACAAATCAATATATCCTAACATTTTAAACACATCCAATGGCTTAAAATGAAAATCACCATGACCTACAAGGGTCCTATAGATTCGGCCAAGGTAAGCAATTATGGGAAAATTAATCTAATTAATTGTTCTCCAAATTCATCATGTATAACTCTTAGTTATTATAATCTAAGCATACTCAACCAATCAATTTGAAGAAATCATGCTCAAATCACAAAATCCCAAATTAAAGTTTAAGAACCCTAAATTCAATTTCATGCTCAATTATGGCTCTGATACCATTGTTGGGTTTTCTAGGTCAAACCAAGATCAAATTAAGCAAATGAAATGTGTGAATAAGCAAAGTAAGATGGCAGAAATACTCACTTTGATCGGCTTGGATGTTGGCAGAGAGTTCAAAACTTTTGCTCATCGTATTGTGCTCCAAGCTTTGATCTTTGATTCCAAGCTCAATGATAGGTTTCCCTAACACCTTTGAATGACTCATTTGAGTGCTAGCTCTTGAAAAATTTGCAATAAATCTTCCAATGTCCCTTGGTGAGTTTCGGCCAAGCCTTAGTCCAAGAGAGGGAGAGTAGCGTGATTGGAGAAGAGAGGAAGAAGGTGAAAAAATGAGTTGACTTGTGTTTGATTTCCAAAATCAAAATTAATGATATGCCAAAACCAATATTTGGTATATGTCCATCATCTCACCAACTTGGTGTGTCGGACAAGTCACCAACAACCCACCAAAACCCATCAACAAAAAGTTATTTAAAGTGACTAGGTGATGTGACTTGTGGGCCCCACTTGAATTCAAAATCTGAGTGGGCCCGCAAACACTCCCGGGCTCGGGTTTGTTAATTCTGAAATAAAAAATTTTCTGTTGCGACGTAATTAAATCAAATTTAATTAAATAATTATGCCTAGCAAAATTACGTTTCACGTCGCTTGCGAATTAATTCTAAATTAATCATTCTCTCTCTTCAAATAGTATTTTATCCTAGATAAAATCTCTCCGTAATTAATCCTAGATTAATTATGTTCGAATCATACGTCATCGGTGAATCTTCGGGAAGCGACCCATGAGATCCCGGGATATGTTCGAAACACGTGAGTACCTCGTATTACGTTCTTACCGATTTACGAGACATGGTTGGCTTCTAGCAAAGCACCGTGCCTACCCAATTCTCCAGAAATATTCTTTTAAGGAATATTTAATCTATGTCAGGCGTAGTATACGTAGTATTGCGTATTGCGATCCAGTACTGGATGTCACATGCTAGGCCTGAGGCTGGAATTGTGTCTGCCCCGTACGAAGCACATATCGGATCTCTAGTAACTAGTCTCTATAATCGGATAATTATGACCTAGTGATATTATCCTGATGACTGCAGTACTAAAAAGTACTAGTTCTGTATCCTGCGTGAGCATCATCTCCATATGACTGGAGTGATACTTCTATCTTGACATCGCACCCAATACACTACGATTCTCAGTATAACCAGAAGAGGCGTACACAGAACCTGTTAAAGCCCCAGACGACCAAAACCAAAGTATATTGATTGTCGCAAGTATTAGCGAAGCAAGTCTCAGGTTAAGACCAAATACACCTACACTGATTCAAACATCCATAGACACATAGTCATACTACCAATGGAATTCCGAGGGGTCTATCCAGAGCGAAGCTGTTTCCGTACAATCGGTAAACACAACCTCTTATTACACTTGCATGAGTATCCGATACCCAAATATATAAGAACTATGTCGTTATGCTCCCATAACATGCAAAAGTGCAATACTAGTCTATTCCGCATTATCGATGTCCAATCTCGATAATACTACGACTAGGGATATTTTAATGATTAAACCTTAGTGGATTAATACTGTCTCATATCTTATTAATCCGGATCTAATCATATGGACTTTCATCATTTATATATCCCGGTAATCCAATTACAAATGATAAAAGAGCAATTTCCTTTGTCACATAGTTAATTTGTACAACAACACCATGTTCTGTACAAATAGTGATGCTATGGGTCATAATTGTCAAAAAATCTCCCATTTGGCCTCTAGCCAATCACTCAAGTGTCCTACACTTTAACTATGTACGGGTCGCTCAAACTTCTGCTGAGAAACAGCTTTCGTCAGCAGATTTGCAAGGTTATCATATGATACGATTTATTCGATCATCACATCGCCACGATGTATGATCTTATGAATTAGTTGAAACCATTTGAAGTACATACTTGGATAATTGATGAGACCATTAATTCTTTAGCCTGTCCTGTTACACTTTTGTGATAACGGGGCTAAACAACTTCAAATGATATGGGGCCCAAACTCAAAGTGGCCCATCGGTATTTTGGAAGCTTTTTGCCCAATCGTCATAAGACATAAACTCGTCCCAGTTTAAATGGCCGAGCAAGTTTGTATCTTATGACGAGAAACCCAACTGGGTCCAAATTATGGTCCCCAAACACAAGCATAAAAGGGTGGCTTCTATATGTCATACAACTATGGTTCACATGCGGGTTTATAGGAGTATAGATAAAGGCTTCCGTTTGCGAAGGGTTTCCCACAACTAGGTCTCCCCACTCAAGGGTTCGAGCGACCAAGTGAGCGCACCTTTCTTATACCCTAAGGTACGTGCCAACGAGTGATGATACCATATAACGATTCACCGCTTCGAGCGAAAATGACTTCACGATACATGATGCCATCAAGGTAAGAAATGGTATGTAAAATATATGAGACAAGGTTAACTAAAGCAAAAATCACAATCATTACAAGACATTATTTCGGGGTCGATTCTCTATGCCTAGTAGAGTCGCTAGATTGTAGACATGGTACCGAGGTGTGCGACACTGTTCGGGCTCGCGGCCCGGTTGAGAGTACGGAGTAGCCCGCGGGGGACTAAACCGAAGAATAAAGGAGTTGACACCCAGTGTGAACTCGGAAATGATTTAAGGCCACACTCACCCTTCGCAAGGGAAGACCTCAAACCATTGGGTTCGGAATGGTCCCTTACTTATGCCAATTGTAATGAAAGGATTTATGTGATAGTATAACCAAGTCTTATGCAACACATACAAGATAATTTAATCAACACACAAGTTTGCACACGCATAAACGTAAATAAAAATGAAGGCAGATACATAATTCCATAAACATATTAAACAAAAAAGTACGAAAGTGTAAATAAATAATAACAGTAAAAGCGTTAATAATAAAGAGAAATGATTAAGTGTGTAATGTAAATGAAATGACCAAAGAGGCAAACATGCATAAAATATGATAAAAGAAGTTTGTTCACTGTATGTGTGTTCATGTAGCATTCGGAAATGCGTTCGAATGGTACGGGATATGATGCATGGTAAAACAGAATGCATGCGTTCGAGTAGCGTTCAGAAACGCGCTCGAACGAAGAATACCAAAGTGGTATCTAAAATGACATAAACACGTGCGTAAATGTTTCTCAAACGGTACGTGGAGTTGTATCCCAAGTAAAGACCGCACTATCATCCATTCGGATTCGGCTACGGAATTTATGTCTGGGTTTCCATCTGATATACCACGAAAGGCAACACTCCAACATTGACACAATGCATAAATAAATAAAGAAACAATAAGAAACGAATAACGAAGTGCTAAAAGAGATGCGACCAAGAGATTTGGCCGAATTCTATGTGGGACCTCGAATACCCGATTGGACATATTTCACATCCAACCAAGCGTATCTCACCCGGCGCGGCAAAATATCGTGGTAAGGCTGCCCTTAGGCATTTCCCTCAAATAGGGGACCTTTAATCCAAAGTGATTAGCCCATGCGCACTAGATAGCAATGCATAAGTAAATCAAGCAATAACACACAGAAAATAAATAACGGAATAATAAAAGAGATTCGACCAAGGCCGACATCTATATGGGACCTCGTATGCCCGATTGAACATATTTCACATTCAATCAAGTATATTTCGTCCGGCGCGGCAAAACATCGTGGTAAAGGTGGCCTTTAGGAATTTCCCTCAAATAGAGGACCTTTAATCCAACGTAATTAGCCAATGCACACTAAATAGCAAAGCAAAAATAAATCAAGCAATAACACACAGAAAGTAAATAACAGAATAATAAAAGAGATGTGACCAAGGCCGACAGCTATATGGGACCTCGTATGCCCGATTGAACGTATTTCACATTCAATCAAGTATACTTCATCCGGCGTGGCAAAACATCGTGGTAAAGGTAGCCTTTAGGCATTTCCCTCAAATGGAGGACCTTTAATCTAGTGTAATTAAGCCCATAGGCACTAAATAGCAAATGCATAAATAAATCAAGCAATAACACGCAAAAAGTAAATAATGGAATAATAAAAGAGATGCGACCAAGGCCGAAATCTATATGGGACCTCGTATGCCCAATTGAACATATTTCACATTCAATCAAGTATACTTCGTCCGGCGCGGTAAAACATCGTGGTAAAGGTTGCCTTTAGGCATTTCCCTCAAATGGAGGACCTTTAATCTAGTGTAATTAAGCCCATGCGCACTAAATGACAATGCATAAATAAATCAAGCAATAACACATAGAAAGTAAATAACGGAATAATAAAAGAGATGCGACCAATACCGACATCTATATAGGACCTCGTATGTCTGATTGAACATATTTCACATTCAATCAAGTGTACTTTGTCCGGCGCGGCAAAACATCGTGGTAAAGGAAGCCTTTAGGCATTTCCCTTAAATGGAGGACCTTTAATCCAACATAATTAAGCCATGCACACTAAATAGCAATGCATGAATAAATAAAGAAATAATAAATAGAAAATAAATAACGGAATAGTAAACACAAACCATGAATGAACAAAAATTTGAATAACAAAATGAAACACGCGCTTGAACGTTTCTCAAGCGGTACGTGGAGTTGTAGCCCAAGTACAGACCGCATTACCGTCCATTCAGATTCGGCTACAGAATTTACGTCTAGGTTTCCATCTGATATATTGCAAGAGATAACATGCAATCATTAACTCAATAACAATAATAGACGTGAACCGTTAAGACGCACGCAAGGAAATAATAATAGACAACCGAAAAAAGATAAATGAAAATAGCAAAGGGTGCCCCAGGTCTTACCTTTTAAATTGCTTATTGGAAGTGCGTTACGCCGTCGCCGGAAGGATTAATACTCCGTAACTTTTCTGGTTCATTGGTTCAATATTTTCATCCACTGTTTTGCTATTTTTGAGCCGCTATTTCTCTGTATTCTTCGCTATTTTGGTCTGTAGTTTTGGCTTACTGTTTTGAGTGATCTTAGGACTATTTTTAGGTGATATTGCTCACTATTTTAGGGGATTATTTTGGGTTTTTTTAGGACTATTTTCAAGGGTGTTTTGGTGGTTAGAGAGGCTGTTTCTGGACTGTTTTCAGACCATTTTGTCTCGGTTTGGTTGCTCATGGTTTGGAGATTTTTGTGGTTGTGTTTGGGCAGTGGGTTGTTTATTTGGTTGGCCTTTTGTGCAATGTTTTGTGGTTTCATGGGCAGTTTGTTTTGTTGTTTTGTTATTCTTGTGTTCGGTGGAGTCTTGGTCTGTAGATTGATTTTTGTTTTTGCTGGTTTTGTTTGTAGATTGGTTTTTGTTTTGGTCGGTGAGCGGTTTGTGTTTATTTGTTATATGGATTTATTTATCGTTTTGTGAATGGTCTCGGCTAATGGTTTTATTTTGGCTTATTGTGTTTGATGTTTTGTGGTTTGGTGGCAGATTGGTGGGGTGTGTACTGTTTATGTTTGTCGAGTGGTGTGAGGTGTGCGTTTTTGTAAGGGACGTGTGTGTGTTTTATGAGTGGCGTGAGGTGTCAACGTGGTGTGTGTGACCTGCAAAATCTTTCCTTATGGTGTGGTGTTTCACCTATGAAGGTTGAGATTTTTGTCCGGTTAGTTGTTGTGTGTGTGTCTTATGGAGAGTGAGAGGCCGAGTGTTAGTTAGGGTTTGTTATGGCCGAGAGAGAAAGAGTGTGTGTTCGTGAAGGGAGAGGGTGGCTTTGTAGTTATACTTGGTTGTTGGAGAGAATGAGAGAGTGTGGGGAAGAAGCATACGCTGTTTGAGAGAGTGAAGAAGCTTATTAGGGTTTATTTCTTTTGTTATGGCCGAGAGAGAGAGAGTCGTGTGAGGTAGAGAGAGTGAGAGGAAGGAAGTCGGAAGCCGTGATTATCTGTGTGTTTTAATGAGAGAAAGAGAATGTGAAGAAGGAACCAAGAGTTGATGTGTTTAGGGTTTGTATTTGTTTTGAATTTTTTGAATGTTTAGAGAGAGGAAGAGAGAACCATAGCTGTATTGGGAAGATGATGGAGAGAGTCTAAGGTTTGGATTTTGGTCTCTTTTTATAATAGTGCATGTTAGGGTTTCCTTGTTTGTGCATGGCTTAAAAAGGGAACAAATCAAGCAATTATAGGGTGTATTTAATTAATTTGTTTAAGGAAGGAATATTATGTATTTTTGGTGGGGGATAGATTCAAAATATTTTTAATTTGGAAGGGGATTTGGAGGGATTTTGGTATGTGTTAAATGTGATTTGAATATTTTGGATTTGGCTTGGGTTTTGTGATGTGGGCTTGGGCGTGTGGCCCTTTGTGGGTTGTATTGGATTTGGATGGGTGCGTATAGGCATATGGGCTTTTGTGGGTTGCGGGGGTTTTGGGCCGAGGGTAACATTTTATAACAAAGATCAATCGAGTGAACTCGAGTCTAAATAAATGAATTAAATCTGATGATGTATTAATTTTTTTTTTTTTGAATTTTCCTTTCCGACGTCCGTTTCCCGTGACTTTCGCAACTTATCAGGTAGTGCCTCCATACGAGGCTCATCATTGGACTTTATGCAAAAATGCAGTGTCTACAGTGTCGCGACACTCAGGACGTAGCGTCGCAACGCGGAGAAAAATAGAGGCTCTACCTCAGTTCAATTTCAGGGAGCGACGTGATGCCAAAGGGCCGCGTCGCGACGCGAGGCCAAATTTCCAGAAACAGACCAGCCTTTTCAATTCCAACTCAGAATGTTAGGGGCCATCCTTAGGGTCTCGTATCGACTATTTTGCACACAATTTGTCATGACATTAGCATAATATGTCATGTAGTGACAATAGTTTCAAACATATTTCGCTAATTATTTTCTGATTAAGTTATCAATTGTAGATCATCGCGGAAGCCGTAAAATTACTTCGGCGAGCGAATAAGTAATAGCCAGATTCCAAAATCAGTGAGTGGACCTCTTTTCTCAAACCGATTTTATTTATCAAGTTTTGAATTCAGACTTACTTTTTGAGCATATAGGGTGTTAGCCATAATTTTATTACAGATGCTTTTCAGATAATGATGTTTCATAAAGATTGATTTTAATAGCGTGAGTTTTGAGATTTTTAGAGGAATGTGGGAAAACCCACCTCAGTATGTAACTTATGGAATTGACGGATGACATGCGCACATGTAGAGGACTGGGGGGACGACGGTACATAACCCCCCCAGATCCTAGTTTAGGACTAGGGATGACAGATGCCCCTAGATCCTAGTTTCAGGATCATGTAGTAGCATAGATCCGCACTCATGACTCTAGTTCAGGGACAGGTAGTGGCATGCTTTGGGGGACGTCGATACGTAACGCCCCAATGTCATGGGTTTGCACTACTGGCTCTAGTTAGACGTATGAAAAGACGGTGATATGTAACGCCCTCATGCGTCAGGTTTTTCAGAGACAGTTTTTCAGAGAAATATTTTCCAGAGATATAGTTTTCAGAGACAAAGATCAGTTTTTCTGAAATAGATTTATCAGAATCAGATTTCCAGAAATAGACTTTTCAAAAAAGATAAGTGTTACCAAAGAGTTTTCAGAAAAGATATTTCAGAAAAAATAAAAAAAAAAATTTGTGAGGATTTCAGTTTTAGAGCCACAAATTTTTTAAAAAGGAATAGTTTTTGTTTTTAATTGTCCACTCATTAGATCGTTCAAACGATCTAACCCCCACTCCCAATGTTCTGATGGCAGTCACAAGGGTGTTGAGTCCACCAGGTCAAGTCAAAGAGAGAGAGATCAAATAAAGTATAATAAAGTCATACATTAGATCCTAGCATGGTGTCAGCCATTTTAGTGAGTACAAGTGTTTACAAACTGAGTTGTAAATTGCTTATGTTTTTTTTTTAAGAAAACAATTATGAGCATTAAATTGTTTTCTATGACAATGAGTTGGGCAATGGTCCCACGTATAAATTTATATTTAAGATACGATTAGAAGTTTTCAGAAGTTAGAGGCTCAAGAGGATAGGACGGCCTATTCCCTGCCAGTAGCAATCTCCTAATCGGCAATGTTGCAAAGATGGTATTAGAGCAAGGTCTAGGGAGTCAATGACTGCAGTGGGTAGAGTGTTGGGGGTCTTGTATACATAGTATGTTCGGGAAACTTGTATGCCGGGCACTACCTCTCCATTAACTGATCCTCGAGTACGTCCTCAAGTCCTATAGACGGGTTAGTAAGCTTTTCCAGACTATTCGAATAGTATTCCTTATGATAACAACTATACTCTAGATCCAAGTTGAGAATTCTCTTGTAGTTATCCTGGCTTATCACCAGAAGTTCAGAATGAGCAATGAAACTAGATAGTAAAGATCTAAGAAAATTTACCTAAGGGAGTGGAAAAGGAAAGTTATAAGAAAGTGAGGAAGAATGCATAGATGTTTAGACAGCCAGAGACAAAGAAAGGTAAAGAGACAGAAAGATATAGTAAAGTTCTAGGAATACCCACCCAGGAAAGTAGATACAGAAATAAAAAACTAGAAAGAGAGGTGAAAGATATAATGTAGATACTTAAGCAATCAAAAGCAAATAGAGATAGATGTACGGAAGCAGATAGATAAGAAAATTCGAAAACCTATGGTAGTAGGGAAATGGAACAAGGTTGAATAAGAGTAAAATACCTAGTAGACCTAAGTAAGTTTTCTTTCCATTTCGTAAGATTTATTATCTCCTTAGAAAACTCTTCCAAATGAATCCAATAGCTTTCGAATACCTTGTGGAGATAACAAGTTTTCCCCCAAATCACGAAGAATAGACAGAGAGACAAAAGAAGTAAGAAGTCAGAAATAGCCATGAAGTTTTCAAGGGACACAAGGTGTCACCAAGGATGTAGGATTCTAAACACCCAAACTCGGACTCATAGGAGTTAGAATGGATGAACGTCGTAAAGGAAAAAAAAATTAAGTTACCTTACCCCTAGAAAATAGACATAGATACAACCCTAAGCGTCCAGACCCTCACCCCTTCAGTAATACCGGTTGAAAGAATTACCCTGAAAGAGTCTATTTCATAAAAGACTCTATCAAGACATAGATTATCAGAGCTAGGAACGAGAGAGAACCCAGTATAGTCCAAACATCTAGGCAAGCCAGCACGAGGCTTGCAGTACTAGTAGGAGTCCACATAATAGACTTAACATAGTAGAAACCCATAGATCAGACCAGTGCCAGTAGAAATCCATGTAAGTTCAAAAAGATAGACTCGTGAGAACGAAGACACTCAAGAGTTTACAAGAATACCAGAGAGAAAAATAAGATTAAAATGCATAGTTGTAACCTATAGTAAGGGCATAGAGCAGAGATTTAGAAAATAGCTCAAGAGAGTGAAACATCGCCAGCTGCAGGCATTGCATTTTTGCATAGAAGCCCGATGATGAGCCTCGTAAGGAGGCACTACCCGATAAGTTGCGGAAGTCGAGTGAAACGGACGTCGGAAGGGAAAATTCAAAAATAAATACATCCCCAGATTTAATTCGTTTGTTTGGTCTTGGGTTCGCTCGATGGATCTCCGTTTTAAATGTTAGTTTCGGCCCAAAATCCCCGCAACCCACACCAAGCCACACGCCCAAGCCCCCCCACACACACAAGCCACACGCCCAAGCCCACAAAGTCCAAGCCACATGCCCAAGGTCCACTAAATCCAATCCAAAATATTCAAAACACATTTAACACATGCCAAAATCTAAATAAATCACCTTCCAAATTAAAGATATTCCCCCACCAAAAATACACAATATAGTTTCCTTAAATAAATGCACCCCTTAATTGCTTGATTTATTTCCTTTTTGAAAAAACAATGCAGAAATAAGGAAACCCTAAGATGCACTATTATAAAAAGAGGCCAAAATCCAAAACCCTGGACTCCTTTGGCTCTCACATACACGGCACTACACAAAAATAATAATAACAACCCTAGATCCCTCTTACAAAGTGCACACACTCTCTCTCTTCCATCTCTCTCTATAAACAAAAAAAAGACTCACACGGCTTCTCTCATCTCTCTTCATCACACGCTCTCTCTCTCACCAAAAAAACCAAACTCACAGTAAACAAGCTCTCCGCCTCTCTCTCAAAATAAAACAAATAATAAAACCCTAGACGTCCCATCTCTCTCACATCTCTCGGCTCCCTCTCTTTTCCCTCTCTCTATAAAAAAAAACACAAAAAAAAAACCATCATCATCTATCGCTCCTCACTCTCATCTCTTTCCTCTCATTACACTCTCGGCAGCTTATCAAACCAAAGACACACGTCAAAACAAACCGACAACAGTAAGCCACCAAACCAGGCGAACCACAAATAAACAAAAAAACCAAGCCCACCACGTGAATAAACCCTAGACAAATTTCACCAACCAAAAACAAACACTAATACAATATCCCCCACCGAATAAACCAAGAACTCTTCGACCAAATTCCCTCACGAAAATAAGCAAATAGAGCATCATCAAAGTCGTGAACAATATGCAAAACAAATAAACCATACAGACCGTGACACAGCCAACTTCAACCAAAGAGGAGTGCAGGCAACGTAAACTAAAAAAGCCAAAAAGGTGCATGCACAAATAACCCCCAAGAACCTTTCAACCAACAGCCTTCATCACCGAAAATAATCCCAAAACAGTGACCTAAAACCACCGCAAAACAGTCCCGAATATAACCAAAACAGAGAAAACAACAGCGAAAATAGTGAGACAGCGAAGGAAAATACTGAATCAGAAAACCAGAAAAGTCACGGAGCATTAACCCTTCCGGCGATGACGTAAAGCACTTCTGAGGAGCAACTTAAAAAGTAAGGGATCATTCCGAACCCAACGGTTTAAGGTCTTCCCTTGCAAGGGGTGAGTGCAGCCTTAAATCATTTTCTAGTTCACACTGGGTGGCGACTCCATTTATTCTCTGGTTTAGTCCCCCGCGGGCTACTTCGTACTCCCTATCGGGCCGCGAGCCCGGACAGTGTCGAACACCTCTATACCGTGTCTACAGTCTAGTGACTCTACTGGGGATAGAGAATCGGCCTCGAAATAATGTCTTGGAATGTTTATGATTTTTGCTTTAGTTAACATTGCCTCATATATTTTGCATACCCTTTCTTACCTTGATGGCATCATGTATCGTGAAGTCATTTTCGCCCGAAGTGGCAGATCGTTATATGGTATCATCACTCGTTGGTACGTACCTTAGGGTATAAAAAAGGTGCGCTCACTTGATCGCTCGAACCCTTGAGTGGGGAGACCTAGTTGTAGGCAAACCTTCGCCGGTGGGAGCCTTTATCTATACTCCTATAAACCCGCATATGAACCATAGTTGCATGACCTATAGAAGCCACCTTTTATGCTTGTGTTTGGGACCATCATCATTTGGATCCAGTTGGACTTCTCGTCATGAGATACAAACTTGTTGGGCCATTTAAACTGGGATGAGTTTATGTCTTATGATTTTTAGGCCAAAAGTTTTTAAAATAAGGATCAGCCATTTTATGTTTGGGCCCCCTATCATTTGAAGTTGTTTAGCCACATTATCGCAAAAGTGAAACTTGTTGGGCCTTTTTCAACGGGGACAAGTTTGCTCCTCGCAATAATGTGATTGAATGCTTTGAAATGATAATGGGCCAACTTGTATGAAAAACTTGATGGACTTAGAAAATCCAATCATAATATAAATCTGCTAGAAGCATGAGTCCGATATCCACACTGGCTTTCATCCAGTAAAGATGCATCTTGTTATGTTATATTTATTTAATTTGTATACCTCCAAGTTCATCCCCATGACCACCGTTTCCGAAAGCCCAATTCGTCGTTTCTAGACAATGGCATGACCCCATAATAGGTTTAGCCAATGTTGTAAATGGGCAGCCTTTGTCTTTTACCGATGGAAAGGGACTGAAGTGACCAAGGTTCACCCCGTAGCATAGGAGATAACGATTTTGTGTACCTTAAATCGGTGCATAGGATAAGCCACACCTAGGACATAAATGGACTTACCACGAGTGTGGAAGAAATAAGGTGGAATGATATATACTGTTTTGACAACCACATACATTTTATATATCTCATGCATCACATGCATACACGCATCATGCTATCTCATAGTTTTGACAGCCATCACAGATATCCATTGGGTTAGAAAAGAATGAAGACTTGTTAAAAACAATTAGAAAACATTAGCGAGTCAGATAATGAGGTTTCCCGCATGGATCAATTGGAGACCAACATCACTAAGATTACTGAGCACTTGCAAGCTTTAGCCACCGCCGTGGCCAATCTGGCAATGTCTCGCACTGGGGGAATAGAAAATAATGAGAATGTCAAGCGTGAGGAGCCTCCGAATAGGGTTAGTGATGAGATCCCTAATTTTGATGATGACATGGCAGAGTATGCCATAGGAAAGGTAGCGGGTCTCAGACAGAATTGCAGAAACTCAGGGATCAGGTAGAGTTAGTTACCCGCAAGCTGAAGGGTAAACATGAAGATTTGCTAGACTACGATGCAATGAATTTCGAAGAGAAGCTATCTTCGCAGTTCAAGATGCCTGACATAGCCAAGTTCAACAGGATCGGGGATCCGAGGGTCCATCTCCGATAGTATGTTTCTATGATGAGTTCAGTGGGTCTGTCGAAGTGTCAGGTTCAGAAGATGTTCGAGATGTCACTAGAGGGGGCGCCCGTGGTATGGTATCATGGCCTGGAGAGAAAGGTCATGGATGACTAGAGGGCATTAGCAGAGGCCTTTATGAATTAGTATGTCACATATTTGGAGATTGACTTGTCGCTCAGTGACTTGGAGAACACCAAACAGAAGTCGGAGGAGAGCTTCAAGGATTATGTAGATCGCTGGAGAAGCCAGCTCTTGAAAATGCATACTCGGCCCTCGGAGAATGACCAGATCAACATGATCATTAAGGGCACCAAGCCCTCTATTTATAACAAGCTGTGGAGGATGACCTCTATGATTAGTGATTTTCGGTAGTTGAAGGAAACTGTCATGGATATCGAGGAGGAGGAAGCCGAGAATCAGAAGTTTTACAGCCAGAATAGAAGGACCATTGGGGGGCCTTCAGGGACAATGCCCGCTACTATTGAGGTCTCTGCTGTCGGAAACAGGCAATTCTCCAATCTTGGTAAACCTTTGTCAAAGGTGTTTGAAAAGCTGAAGATGCAAGGACTCCTAAAACCTTTAGAACCTAGACCATTTCGAAACTAAGTGCCATCTTACCTCAACCTAAACCTGTATTGTTACTTCCATCAAGAAAATGTCGTTAACACCAACAACTGCAACCGCCTTAGGCATGAGATCCAAAACCTCATTGACGTTCATAAGATACCCGACCCAGAAAAAGAACATCCCAACACACATAAAAACCCTCTACCCAATTACCACTCTGTTCCACCACCCACTTACATGATCAACTCTGGCCTACCTGAAAGCCTTGTCCTCCGAACCTTCAACCACCAAGCCTTTTGCATGGAGATATGGAACAACAGTAGTGAAGATGTAATGGAGCAGGGGATAGATTCCTGGAAAAACTTCTTGGGCAATGACAAAGAGAAGAAGGAATATAAAGAAGAACTACTACAGTCGAAGAATCTGACACTCGCAGAAGACTAAAGAAGACAAGACTGCAGATGACGAAGACGTTTATTTTTGTAATCTCGCATTTATTAGTCATAAAGACATTATTTTGGTTACTTGTTCAAATCTTTTCGGTTTGCGTCATAACATGTGTGACATGAGCGTATTTGACATTAACTTGACAAAGACGAATGCATTTAATATCGGTATATGTGAGAACCCCGAGGGAATTTCAATTACAAGTAAGGAGCATAATAGAATTGATGAAATAAACTGTAAGCAGGCCCTGGGGGCGACCAAAGACATTTGTAGGCAAAAGGCACCAAAAAGCACCAGCAAGGCCTAACCCATCGGAATAGGAAATACATCCATGCATACATGCATACACGTCACATGCACACAATCTTTGTCTTGTTTTTGTTCGCAAGTTTTGAAGAAAAGCGGCCAAGACAAAAAGTTTGGGAACAAAGCCCGGGGAATAAAGCCCACAATCAATACATTTCGGGAATAAAGCCCACAATCAACAAAAGTTTAGGAACAAAGCCCAGGGAATAAAGCCCACAATCAACATAAGTTCGGGAACAAAGCCCAGGGAATAAAGCCCAAAATCAATTCAGTTCGGGAATGAAGCCCACAATCAACAAAAGTTTGGGAACAAAGCCCGGGGAATAAAGCCCACAATCAACATAAGTTTGGGAACAAAGCGCAGGGAATAAAGCCCACAATCAATTCAGTTCGGGAATAAAGCCCACAATCAATAAAAGTTTGGGAACAAAGCCTAGGCAATAAAGCCCACGATTCAGTTCAGGAATAAAGCCGACATTTAACACGGTTCAGGAATAAGGCCTACACTTTCAATGCAGTTTGGGAACAAAGCCCAGAGATGGTTCGGAAACAAAGCCCAGGGGTCAAGGTACCTCGCCATCAATTCAATTCAGCTCGGGAATAAAACCCAGGGAATAAATCCCACTCTCAAAATAGTCCGGGAACAAATCTCAGAACAACCAGCAAGTTCGGCAACAGCTGGCGAGCCAGGTAAGTAAAACAATGCATGCATGACTTTGATAGGATTGTCACTGTCACACATTGCACAAGTCCCATCAAAGTGGGGGCGACTGTAGGCATTGCATTTTTGCATAGAAGCCCGATGATGAGCCTCGTATAGAGGCACAACCCGATAAGTTGTGGAAGTCGCGGGAAACGGACGTCGGAAGGGAAAATTCAAAAATAAGTACATCTTCAGATTTAATTCATTTGTTTGGTCTCGGGTTCACTCAATGGATCACCATTTTAAATGTTAGCTTAAGCCCAAATTCCCCGCAACCCACACTAAGCCACACGCCCAAGGCCCAGTAAATCCAATCCAAAATATTCAAAACACATTTAACACATGCCAAAATCTAAATAAATCACCTTCCAAATTAAAGATATTCCCCCACCAAAAATACATAATATATTTTCCTTAAATAAATTAATTAAATGCACCTCTTAATTGCTTGATTTATTTCCTTTTGAAAAAACCATGCACAAATAAGGAAACCCTAAGAAGCACTATTATAAAAAAGGCAAAAATCCAAAACCCTGGACTCCATTGGCTTTCACATACACGGCACTACAAAAAAAAAAAATAAAAACCCTAGATCCCTCTCAAAAAGTGCACGCTCTCTCTCTATAAACAAAAAAAAAAAGACTCACGTGGCTTCTCTCCTCTCTCTTCATCACACGCTCTCTCTCTCACCATTAAACCAAACTCACAGCAAATCCAACTCTCGGCCTCTCTCTCAAAACCAAACAAATAATAAAACCCTACACGCCCTCTCTCTCTCACATCTCTCGGATCCCTCTCTCTATAAAAAAAATAAACACAAATAACAAACCCTCATCATCTCTCAGCTCCTCACTCTCATCTCTTTCCTCTCATTACACACTCGGCAGCTGATCAAACTAAAGACACGTCACAACAAATAGACAACAGTAAGCCACCATACCAGCCGAACCACAAACAAACAAAAAACCCAGCCCACCACGTGAATAACCCTAGACAAATTTCACCAACCAAAAACAAACACTAATACAATATCCCCCACCGAATAAATAAAGAACCCTTCGACCAAATTGCCCCACGAAAATAAGCAAATAGAGCATCATCAAAGCCGGAACAATAAGCAAAACAAATAAACCCTACAGACCGTGACACAACAACTTCAACCAAAGAGCAGTGCAGGCAACGTAAACTAAAAAAGCCAAAAATCAGCGTGCACAAATAACCCCCAAGAACCTTTCAATCAGCAACCTTCATCACCGAACATAATCCCAAAACAATGACCTAAAACCACCACAAAATAGTCCCGAAATATAACCAAAACAGAGAAAACAACAGTGAAAATAGTGAGACAGCGAATGAAAATACTGAATCAGAAAACCAGAAAAGTTACAGAGCATTAACCCTTCCGGCGACGAAGGAACGCACTTCCGATGAGCAACTTAAAAAGTGAGGGACCATTCCGAACCCAACGGTTTGAGGTCTTCTATTGCGAGGGGTGAGTGCGGCCTTAAATCATTTCCCAGTTCACACTGGGTGTCGACTCCATTTATTCTCCGATTTAGTCCCCCGCGGGCTACTCCGTACTCCCCGACCGGGCCGCGAGCCCGGACAGCATCGCACACCTCTGTACCGTGTCTACACCAGCCTTGGCGGCAACGGCTTAGAGCCAAGAGATGAGATGTGGAAATAAATAAGAATGATAGCGGAAGTGACAAGGAGGTTCAGTATAAATAGTATTAGAGATATAGCTTGAAGGTAGAGAAGTAAGAGGAGACCTCATGATATTTGATAAAAGTTAAGGATCCCAACAGAGCGTATATAAATTCTTCCTTCCAGTAGCCTCGACTTTAGTAAGTATTTAGACACTTAATCAGACCAACACCGAACTAAAGTAAATAACATGAATGTGTATTCATAGATCTCGGTGGAATGCGTGTGTTAACCCTTCAACTTAGAGCCCCATAAAGAGAAGAACAGGCAAAAAGGAGCATCAGACAGTAAGAAAAACTAAAAAAAAAAAGTTCAACTAGACCTTGATAAGAATTAGACGATAGTAATATCTTGTATGAGATGAAGTTATTAAAATTCACAGTATGTTTAGCTGAATCTATAAGGAATGACCTGCCCTATCATAGAACTGAAAGCCTTCGAGGAAGTAAAGACTCGAAAAAGTAAAGGACCATAGTATGTAATTCATATAGAAACTTCCTACCTTGCCAGAGAAGGAAAAAAAATTAGTAAGAGAAACTAAAGATACAATGGAAATACCAGAATTGGTTGTAAATATGGAGCTTCCAGGGAAGTAATGGCTAAAGAAAGTTAAGAAACTGAGGTTGGTAGAAGGAATAACAAAGGAAGTACGATAGGAGTTTGAGAAAGCATGAACCTTAAGGAGTTTCTCAGTAAGAGGTAGTAAGGCAAATAGTTTGAAATGAGTCAGGAGTAAGGTCGAAGAAGGTAATTCAGATAGTACCTAGCTGGAGTAACTTAGTACGGGAACCAATACAAGATATGTAAACTAGGGAGTCCTAAGCAGCAAATGAGCAGCATGCGCAACTACACTGCCAGTAGCTAGTGAGAACACTGCATCTGGAAAAGGCTTTAGGACCCAAAACCCCACCCTCACAACCCTAGCTACACAGCAGTAACAAAGATGTACCTCGATGATCACCTCAAAATACTATCATGAGCAAGTAAATGCGTAGTGAAAGAGACCAAAACATAAAACCTTCAGGCTCAGTACAAGAGCATAATAGAATAAGAAAGTAATTAGAAGAAAAAGATCTAGGAAAGAAGCTGCCTAGATGAAGCGATGAAGAGATAAAGTATTAGTCTAGCAGTGATGGGAATACGAAAGAACAACATTAGACATGACTAGAGACACGTAAGAGAGGATAAACCATGTTCTAAAACCAAGTTTGTTCAGTGGTCGTAACATTGAGACTTTCTTATGAAATGGAAGAAGGATAAGGATACATATACCACAGAAGTTCCAATTATAGGACGAAATATGAGAGAAGAAGAAAATGTCAACAAGGTACGGTATATTTTCATGTATTTGACTAACGACCCTTGATAGCACTAGACTATTGAAAATAAATTAGTGTGGAACACCATAACCAGATTTATAGTAGCAATGAAAGTAAAAGTTTGAAGAAAATATGAACTATAGTTATACCTGAATCGCCAACGTCCCATCTATAACAAGAAGTGCAGTTTAAACAAAAGTATACATACAGCTAAGCTCTCAGCGAAGCTACCAGAACCAACCTCCTTAGTAAAAACCTATTGGGTAAACAACAATAGTGAGCAAGAAGTACATAAATAATCTGACCCCGCACTAAAAGATCCTAAGTTATACAGATAAGCAGAGGCAAGAAAATTTGTAGGGTGGAACCGGTAAGCAGCCTGGTATATACAAATGTATGTGTATATCTTCCAGAGTCAAAGCCGAAGTAAAGGAACCCAAATACAGAAACCAAAAATACCTTTAGAGATGAAAGATCCTTAAGTAAAGGTTGGAAAGCCTAACACAATAGTTATACAAAACAAGTTAGAGGGCGTTGAGTTCTCAATAAGAAGACTCTTTATATATCTTATTGGATATCAGAAGACTAAACAATCAAGAACTAGAAGGTGTAGATGTAAACCAAGAACCTAGTACCATTCAGAACTGATAGCTCATTGGGTGATGAGCTGGAGTAATTAAAGTATAATGAAAGATCTAGGAATGAGGCTTCTTTGATGCACCATAAGAGCTGTAGTATGGCCGTAGTGTAAATTAATCAGCATGAATTTTATGAAAACAGAACGATGAGTCTCCTCTCGATCAAGAATTTAAGAAGCATAAGGTATGAAATAAAAGATAAAATAAGAGAAAGACTAAGGCGTACTTATTAGAAAAATGATGAATGATCAGTTTAACAGAGATCTTAGTCACCAAGTTCTAGTGAACTCGGATAACGTGAGTTAGTTTACAGTAAAGTAAGAGTCTTAGCAGATGGAAATAAAGATGGTTAAGAGTATAAAGTCAGTTTAAGCTGATGGTTCAGAAAGAACCCGTGAACTCTATGACCTATGGTAATATCCCAAGTTTAAACATGATTCAATGATGAATCCTGTTTAAGGGGGGAAGAATTTATAACGACCGGCAGTCTCTACTACTGTAACATTATGGTACTCTTACATTACAGGATAAAGGTAACATAATATAAATTATGTTGGGACACAAATACACTCATGGAACGACTTTGAGGACAATCGGTAAATTCTTCAAAATTCTGATACGAAATTCAATGATATTCCATTTTGGAAAGCCTGTGGTTTTTGAGGCATCACTTTCTTATACGAACTTCGATTTTTATGAATTGTATATCATCAGAAAGATAAGATCGAGGCCTACAACTTTCATGTTCGACATTTGTCCAAATTCAAATGAAAACGTAGGTCAAAAATCATGATTTCTGCGGCTGCTACAGTAACTTTCGAGAAAATACTAGAATATGGTGATGTGGCCAAATCTTAGCCATTCACTTCTTTACAAAATTAGCCCATTTTGCCTATAAATAAGGCACTATTCATTCATCTCTTTCAAAATAAAAAATGAGATAAAAACGTGAGCCTTGGTGCTAGGAGATTCTCCAAGTTTCTTCATTCTCATATCAAACCTTGATGAAATGGTGATGGTTTCAAGCTTCAAGAACACAAGGTAAGATTCTAACTCTAACTATTTCATTTATTTTTTCAATTTGAGCAAGAGACTCAAGCCCCTAAATTCAGGCCCATCATACCATAGAGTTATGGTTTGCTTAATTGACTTTGTTTAAGTTTTTGGCATGTATTTTGAGAAGTGTAATGATAGTATTAGCATTGAATGAGGCCGATAAGTGTTTTTGGATGTGTTGGGAAGTTACGTATTGGGGAAAAATGATATTAGATAATGGTTGGGGCTTGAGTAAATCAAATAAGGTGAGTTTTGATTCATGTTGAAGCTTAGAAATTACTTATGTGATAATGTGGAGTGATGGAGTTGAGTTGCCTTGGAGCTATGTCATTGAAGAGAAGAGTTTGGCCCTGAATTTTCAGTTAGAGTCGCGACGCTATACTTTCAGCATCGCGATGCATGATGAGCATGGGCTCTCTGTCTTGGGTTCGCCAAAGGGCGTCGCGACGCTCAGGACGTAGCGTCGCAACACGGAGAAAAATGGAGGCTCTACCTCAGTCCAATTTCAGGGAGCGTTGCGACGGGAGGCCAATTTTCCAAAAATAAACCAGCCTTTTCAATTCCAACTCATAATATTAGGGGCCATCCTTAGGGTCTCGTATCGAATCTTTTGCACACAATTTATCTTGACATGAGCATAGTATGTCATGTAGTGACAATAGTTTCAAGCATATTCCACAAATTGTTTTCTGATTAAGTTATCAATTTTAGATCATTACAAGAGCTGTAAATTTCTTCGGCAAGCGAAGAAGTAATAGCTAGATTCCAAAATCAGTGAATGGACATATTTTCTCAAACCGATTTTATTTATCTAATTTTGAATTCAGACTTACTTTTTGAGCATATACGACATATTTTGATGAAATATGTTGGACATGTTTTGTTGTAATTGAGCATGATTGATTGTGTAAATTAATGTTTTAGAAATGTTAATTTGGGTGATTAATTATGTAATACACTTAGTGTAATTAAATTGGGAATTTGGAATTTGGTAATTTAATTATATTGGGCCTTAAAATTGGATTTGGGCTTGTAATGTTGTTATTGGGCTTATTGGGCTTGGTTGTACCAAGTTGGGTTTAGGCAAAATTGGTTGGATCCAATTGGGCCCAAAACCGCATCCATAAAGCCCAAATGCGACTAATGGACCATTAAAGTTTAATTGGGCCTGATGGGCCTAAATTGATTTATAGGCTTATGGGGTAATTCCCGGATTGGACTTTGGTTATCGGTTTGACCCGAGTTGACCAAAAGTCCACGCCTTAAGAAATTAATTAAAAGCCCATTGAACTTTAATTAAATTGACGTTGGACGGGCTTTGAGACCCGTAACGATTAAATTTGGAATTTAAGTCGTAAAAGGTTTATTAAATAAAGTGTAGTATTTAATTTGGAATTAAATAGCGAATTAGAATTAAATACAAATTTAATTGGATTTAATTGTGTAGTTTAATTTAATTCATGAATTCGTACTTTGAGTACTTATTCGTAAAACGAGTTTGACTTGAACAAAATAAAATCGTTGTTTGAACATTGGATGATCACTAATTATCAGATTAATTAATTTGATTAGATTGATTGATAGCATTATTGTGTGAATACATGGTTGTGATGCATGAATAATGTATATCGGATGGATATTAGATGGGTGGGACAAATTTAGAAATTATTGTAATAAATTTGATTTATTAAATTGGACCTGCGTGTCCAGCCTTATTACCTCCTTATTCTTTGTATTCTATTCTCACATATTCCCCTCAATGTAAATGAGGTTTCTTTAGAAGTGTAGTGTAACGGGTAGAAGTAATACATGTGCTAGCTGGAGAGAGAAAGGGAGAGATTTGATCTAAGATCAATGTGTAAAGTATCCATCCGCATATCATTATTACTTTATTATACGCGCTTTATTATGTATTTAGAATGCATGTTTAAGGTGTATGATGATGAGACCATAACAAAGATAATAAATTGGTTGCCAATTTGCACTTGAAAAACCCTCCCAAAATATTAAGCGTCTTTCCTTCCATTGAGTGATTCTCACTCAAGATCCGAGACTGGCATTAGCTTGTTGGCCAAAGACAAGGCCTTTGTCCGTCGAGGATGTGTTTGAATCACGAGAGCTTTGTTCCATGTCAGTGTCTTGTCCAAGTTGTGGTTTGTTGGCCAAATTCAAGACCATTTCTTGTCCATCGACATTGATTACGAAGCTTTCGATGGTCAATGGGTCGCGGTTAACTGGGATAACTAAGTTTCTTGTGCCAAAGCCAAGGCTTAGTTGATTCAGAGGAAAAATGTTAGGTAATACATTGGATGTATTGGCATATATAAGATATATGTTTCGGACTTGGACGTCCCCCTACTGGATCTAGGAAATGGATTGGATCCAATTGATCTTAGAGATCTACCTAGTTAATTATCATACAATTTGTTGGCCAAAGTCAAGATTGTGTGATATTTAACGGGATCCTAGCCCACTAGGAAACATGGTTTCCCGAGTACTCGACAGAGGGTTAGAGGCTCACCGAAAAATAGTGGGAGGCAAGAATTGAATTTGCAATATTCGTTTAATTACTTGCCATACGCGCTCATTCAAATATCATTCGTCAAATAATTAAATGTTAGGTGGACTAATATTTAAAGTGTTGTTTTAATAAATAGTTGGACTATATTCAAACTATTCATTTATAGTTGATTTTATAATTGGATTATAATAATCAATATAATTGATTTTAATCTATTAAATTATAGTTGATTAAATATTTAGACTATTGTAATCATTATAATAAACATTACCTAAATCGTTGATTAAATAGTTGGACTATTAGAATCAAGATATAATTGAAAGATTGACATTTAAAACATAATCCTAGGGAAAATGTAATTAAATGGCTTAATTTTCAAATTGGGAATAAATTTCAAGATGGTCCTGGAAAATAATAAGTTACTTTATTTGATAAAATAACATATTATGCCTAAAGCCCGGAGTTAAGCAAATAGTCGAGCATAATCTTTGGAAGATTTATGTGATGAAAACTTAAGTGCTTAATCCATTATACTTACCGCAGTAGACTCCTTAATTTCTTAATCAGAACTAAGGATTAGATCCTTAAAGTATGATACTGAAATTGAAGGATCTTCATAAATCTATACTTAGATTTTAGAAGTACTAAAATTGCAATAATAAATCTTGGAGAGTTAATGACTATTCTCTAGGAGATAAAGTCAAAGTTTGTAATTAGGCAAGTAGCGTAGGGCGCACTTTACTTCGATATTCTAGAAGGCCAAGGCTTGGCCAAAGGCTTCTGGAGTGTTGAAAAGGGCAAAGGCAAAATCATTATAATCTTCTAGGAAGATAAATGACATATCCCAAAATGTCTGCCTAAATGTGGAAAACGAGATCGCGGAAGCGTGACTGCCGTTTGGACAAAGCAGACATAAAGGAATTGAAGACGAGCAAGGCTCTAACTTATAATATGTTTGTCAAGATTATGTTCACTACTAGTATTGAAATTGGATTTTAAATACTTAGTGTGATACATAAAATATATGTATTGATGTTCAAAATCTTCTGTGAGTGGGATACTGACTTCAATTGATATTTATCTGCGAATTGGAAATGGGACAAAAGTCGCTGTTTTAATCGTAGATACCTAATTTAGGAACTACCATTCGGGTGTGTACCTAAATTTGGAAACTGTTATAATCTAACTAGTTTGACTAGATACATTATCTCTATATCAGTGTTTAACCCGCTATGGGTGAACCTTTATATTCTGGAACACTAAAGTGTTTTATTATATAAAGATGATATTGAGATAAACACATTAGATGTGAATAACAGAATTTATATTTTGAATATAAATAAATCTCAAACGTATAATATGACAAACAAATAGCTCAAACTAATTTGATCAGAAGAAACATATTGTGGCATTGTTGTCTGGGACACAATCAAACAAGACTCGTATATCCACACTTTCGAATAGTGGGTACTCGGACTAATTTGATTCCATTCAAATAAAGTCTACGAATCTAGTTTATTGGGCAAAGTGCCTAAAACACCTTTAATTGGTAAAAATGCAAATGCCACAGATCTGTTAGCCCTAGTTCATAGTGAAGCAAGTGGGCCCATGTCTAGCTAGGCTAGAGGTGGATATGAATATTTCGTGACCTTACGGATGTGGCATCGCGTTATGGTTATGTGTTTCTTTTGGAACACAAATCGGAAACTTTTACAGTTTTCGACACGAAATAGACAAACAGATCGGCTAAAGTATTAAACCGTCACGATGAGACCGTAATAGAAAATACTTAAGCAACAAGTTTCTAATATACTTGAAACAGTATAGTATTCTTTCAAATGAGGACTCCTCCCGGAACACGTCAAAGTGACGGTGTGTCCGAACTGAGTAACCGAATTATGTTAGACATGATTAAGGTTAATCATGAGTCGCTCTGAGCTACCATTTCCTTCAACGGATAAGCATTAACAGTGCAAGAACTTATTTTGAATAAGGTTCCATAATAATCTGTTTGACAGATTTCATATTAGATATGAACGGGAAAGAAACCGGGTTTCTCATTCCTGTAAATTTGGGATGCTAGACATATATTTGGATGATACTAAACTAAAACCAAAATCGGATAAGTGCCAATGGTAGGTTATCCTAGGGATACCAAAGTATAGTACTTATACAACTCACAAGAGAACAATTTAATTGTTGCTCACCATGTGGTTTTCCTAAGAGGAATACCGATATGCAGTGGTAAGTGGGAGGATAGTAAGACTCGATGAAAATCACAGTAATGCTATTATGGCAAACTGCCATGAGTCCAAAATGGATTCCATGTATATCAACAAGTTTGGATACTAGTTGATGTACCAAAAGGCATTGTGCCTATTAGTACTATAAGTCTTCAAGGAATACATATATGGAAGGCAACATACCAACGTACTAAGCTAGGCTTGTAGCGGAAAGGTATCGTTATCAACATTGTGTTGATTACGATTTAACCTTTTACCTGTTGCCACGGTAAATCCATTTGGATAATGCTTGCTAACGCTGCATGTTTCATTCATGAAATATGTCAGCTGAATGGCAAAATAGCTTTCCTGAAAAGGAAACTTTAGGAGGATGTTTACAACATCCTGTCGGTTTTGTCATAACAAAACTAACAAACAAGGTTTGCGGGTTGTTCGATCCATGTTTGGATTGAACATTAGGTTCTTGGAATTGTCGTTTTGATGTAATCATAATGGTTTATGATTTAATTCAAAACGAAATGATTCTTGTGTATATAAGGAGGTTAGCGGGACCGCACTGACAGTGGTGTCCTATAAATAATGATAATATGTCATTTCTTAGAAATGATATTCCAATAAAACAATCGGTGAAAGCTTGGCTTTCGAGAAAACTCTCCGAGAAATCGTACATTGAAAAATATACGAGACCTGGTGTCTCATACGCTTTGAGCATATGAAGTCACAAACAGGCCAATCCAAGTGATACTCTCTGGATTGATATTATGAACATCCGTTAGTATCTTAGAGAACTAAGGATGTTGTCTTAGTCTATTGAGGAGGAGAACTTGAAGTGACTAGGATCACTGCTGCAAGTTTCCTAAACCGATTAAACCACTATAAGTCGCAAAAGGTACTATACAGTTTGAATAAGGGAACAGTGAGCTGGAAATCTTCCAAGCAAGATACTACTACCGTATAAACAACAAATGCAAGTTATTGCTGCAGCTGAGGCGGTAATAGAAGCTTTCTGGGTCGATAAATAAATCTAATTAGATTAGATATAATTCTGTTAGCAGCTGAGCTAGGCGTCAGCACAGGCTAAAGAATTAATGGTCTCATCAATGATCCATATACATACTTCGATATTCATCTGATTCGTTTGGATCATACATCGTGGCTATGTGATGATCGAATAAATCACATCAGATGATAATCATGTAAATCCACTGACGAAAGTCTTTTCTCAACAGTTTGAGCCAACCGTACATAGTTCGGGTGTTAGACACTCGAGTGACTGGCTATAGGCCAAGTGGGAGATTGTTGGACAATTATGACCAATAGTGTCACTATTTGTACAGATCATGGTGTTGTTGTACAAATTAACTATGTGACAAAGGAGATTGCACTCTTATCATTTTTGATTAGATCACCTAGATGTATAAATGATAGGAGGTCCTTATGATTTGTTCCTGGATTGGGAATGATATGAGACAATATCAGTCCACGAAGGATAAATCATTAAATATCCCTAGTCATAGCATTGTCGAGATTGGACATCGATAAATACGTAAAAGACTAGTATTACACTTATGCGCGTTGTGAGGGCATAACGATATAGTTCTCATATATTTGGGTATAGGATACTCATACAAGTGTAATAGGAGTATGGGAACACATGATCTGGGGTGACGCATGGTGTCCCGGGCTCGCGGCCCGATCGGGAGTACGGAGTAGCCATGGTGGACTAAACCGGAGAATAATGGAGTCGCCACCCGGTGTGAACCGGGAAAATGAGATTTAAGGCTGCACTCACCCCTCGCAAGGGAAGACCTCAAACCATTGGGTTGGGAATGGTCCCTTACTTATGTCACTTGTAATGAAAGGATTTATGTAATAATTTAATCAAGTTCAAGTAACACTTATTTCCAAGAGTATCATGCTTCTAAATTCACATGCATGAAATTAATCATCACAACATACAACATCACATGGCAATCTCATGAACATATTTCAATCATATGATATAGAAAACTAAGAACAACCTAATCATGCTTGAGTACTATCTCATGAATACATCGAATGGATAAATGCAGGAATATAAATAATATGATTGGCTACATAATGCAAAGGAGATCACCCAAGAGGTAATTGTGCATGAAATATGATGAGACATACTCAGTTCAGTGTGTGCGCGTTCGTGTAGCGTTCGTAAACGCGTTCGAACGTGACCAGACCTGATGATACAAAATGCATGCGCGTTCGAGTAGCGTTTGATAACGCGTTCGAATGGTAAATAGAAGGTTCGCGTTCGAATTACGTTCGATGACGCGTTCGAACGGGAACTGGCAGATTGCATACATTCATATGGTTTTAGATACCGCATTCAAATAGGATCAGAACAACGACATATCTAATGACATGGATATCTAAATCATGCATAAAGATTAACATACTATGGACTAAATCATGCTTAAGAATAAATAACGCACTAGGCCTAATCAGGCTAAATAAATAAATAACGTACTAACTACATCATGCTCAAATACAAGTTTGGATGAAACATAATATATGTATCTCTCAAGTGGTACGTGGAGTTGTATCCCGAGTGCAGACCGTACTATCGTCCATTCGGATTTGGCTACGGAATTTACGTCCGGGTTTCCATCCGATATACCACAAAAGAGAACATGCATTCCATTTATCCGGAATTCACATAATGCCTCAACAAAACGACTCTCATGCCATAAAAAAATTTATTAGAATAAGTAAAAGACAAATTAAAGATAATAAATACAAGGTGCCCTCAGGTCTAACCTTTTATGTCGTCTCTCGGTAGTACGATGTACGGTCGTCGAAAGGGTGGATGCTCCGTAACTCTTCCGGTTCACTGGTTCACTGCTCTCGTTCGTTGTCTTACTGTTTTCGGTCGTCGTTCTCCGTCTTTTGCTGCTGCCTTTGACTCCGATTCGCTGCCGCTTTGCTGGTGTATCTTAGTTACTGTTTTTGGGGTGTTTTGGCTACTGTTTTGGGTGTGATTTTCGGTGGTGTTATGGTGTGGTTCGGGGGCTGTTTTATGTGTGTTTTAGGGCTGCTGTGTGGCTGACGAAGTGGGGGCAGTGTGTTGAAGGGGCGAAGGTGAGGCAGTTTGTTAATTGTGTTGTGTTTATGGCGTTGAAGGGCTATGTGGTATGGGCAGATTTGTGAGGCTTATGGACGTGTATGGCTGATCGGTTTGTGAATGTGCTTTTAACGTGAAGGCTTGGGGTTATTTTCTTTTGTGTCTTATGATTTGTGTGAGTTGTGTGTATATTATGTGTATGAGCTAGGGGAGGCTTTTCTTGTATGAATGAGCTAGGGCCATCATGTCTTGGTTAGGGGTTGTTTATATAGAGGAAGGTTAGGGCTACTCCTTGTCTCACCAGGAAGGGATTTTGGCATTAAAAGGAGGATTTGATTTGGTATTCAACAAGGAAAGGATTAGAGTGAGGGGGGAAAAATCATGGCTAGATTAGAAATACAAAATATTTAATTTGTTATGATTGATTTAATTAGGCATGATATTTGTTAAGTTTGGTATGTGATTTTGTTTAGTTAGGAAGGAATCTTGTGTAATTGGTGGGTGAATATCTTAATTAAGGAATTAAAATATTTGATTGATTTTAATGTTTATTTTAATTTGGTATGTGATTTTTAGATTTGTTTTGATTTCACCATGTGTTAAATATGTGTTTTAAGTGGGCTTGGGCGTGTGGGCCAAGGGTTGGGCGAATTGGGCTTAATGTGAGGCTAGCAGCAAAACCAGAATTACCGACACCGTTCGAACGCCTCCTCGAACGCGGCACGAACGCCCGCAATCTGTTTGGCGTTCGAACGTATACACGAACGCAGCACGAACAAAAAAAGTGAACCTTGTTTATTCTGAATTTCCCCATCCGATATCTGTTTTCCGTGACCTCCGTGACTTAAAAGGTAGTGTCTCCAAATGAGACTCATCATAGGGACTTATATGCAAAAATGCAGTGCCTACAGTCGCCCCTACTTTGATGGGACTTGTGTAATGTGTAACAGTGACAATCTTATCAAAGTTATGCAATGCATTTCTACTTAACTGTCTCGCCAACTGCCACTTGACTTTCCACGTGTTGAGTTGAGTTGATTTGGGTGGTGAGGTGCTGCGACCCCTGGTTCATTCCCTAACCGTGCTGTGATGTGGTCCGTTCCCGAACCGTTACCGTGAGATGTCCATTCCCGAACTCTTACTGTGAGGTGGTCCATTCCCGAACCGTTACTGTGAGGTGTCCATTCCGGAACTGTTACTGTAAGGTGGTCCATTCCCGAACCGTTACTGTGAGGTGGTTCATTCTCGAACCGTTACTGTGAGGTGGTCCATTCCCGAACCGTTACTGTGAGGTGTCCATTCCCGAACTGTTACTGTGAGGTTGTTCATTCCCGAACCGTTACTGTGAGGTGGTCCATTCCCGAACCGTTACTGTGAGGTGTCCATTCCCGAACTGTTACTGTAAGGAAGTCCATTCCCGAACTGTTACTGTGAAGTGGTTCATTCCCGAACCGTGCTTCCATTTTTGGAGTGCCATTCCCGGCTTGTTCATTCCTAAACTGTATTTCCATTCCTGGAGTGCCATTCCCGGCTTGTTCATTCTTGAACTCTGCTCCATTCTTGGATTGCTATTCTCGGCTTGTTCATTCTTGAACTCTGCTCCATTCTTGATTGCCATTCTCGGCTTGTTCATTCTTGAACTCTGCTCCATTCTTGGATTGCCATTCTCGGCTTGTTCATTCTTGAACTCTGCTCCATTCTTGGATTGCCATTATCGGCTTGTTCCTTCTTAAACTCTGCTCCATTCTTGGATTGCCATTCCCGGCTTGTTCATTCCCGAACAGTGTTTCCATTCTTGGAGTGCCATTCCCGACTTGTGATGCAATGGGCCTCAACCCTAGGACTCATCCCCAAAACTGATAGTGATGTGGGCCTCGACCATGGGACTCATCCCCAAAACTAATGGGGAAGTGGGCCTCGGCCCTAACTGCTACTGATATAGGCCTCGCCCCCAGACTGATACTGCTAATATGGGCCTCGCCTATGTGATTCATTCCTGAAGACTGCTGACATTGTACTGTTACTGCTTCTGATTGGCTCGTCTTTGCCACTTTTCTTTTTCTTCTTCAAAACCTGTGAATACAAAACAGAACAAACACGAAAGGATGCAAAATGTGTTACGTGTATGCATGTTTGAATGTTCTTATCCCGTCGGGTTAGGTCTTCCGTCAATTCTCTTGGTGACTGCTTAGTCTTCTTTTCCTCAGGAAAACCACTGCTTCAATCTGTTTATGTTGATCGGCTCGGTAAACTAATTCCCTTCCAAGTCTGATAGTTTCACTGCTCCATTTCCCAATTTCTGAATGGATATCCTTTCCTTTCAGCTTGCTTATTCCGAGGATTCCCCGTGTTCTAAACATCACTGAATTTCATAGTACCAAGGTTGAATGTTTTTCTCAAATATACTCATATTTCAGAAGAGATTCAGCGAAATGAACGTCTTTATTATCGTTGAGGAAAAGAGTTCGAACAAGTAACAAAATCAATGTCTTTTTTTAAAAAAAAAAAAACTGGATCAAATAGACTATGAGGAACAGCTCCATCATCCGCAACATTGCCTTCTTCCTCGGCCTATGGTTCTTCACTGTCATCCATGTAAGAAGCTTGATGGTTGAGGGTTTCTGTGTGTGTTGGGTTGTTCTTTTCATGGGTTGGGTATTTTATTGGAATCTATGAGATCTTGAATTTCATGCCTGAGGCGGGTGCAGTTGTCGGTGTCATGGCCATGTAGCTGGTGGAAGTGACAATAAAGGTTCATATTTATGTGTGGCGGTGGGGGGTGTAGAAGTTGCTTGCCTTCTAATGGTTTGTAGAGTCCTTGTCCCTGCAACTTTTCAAACACCTTCGACAAAGGTCTACCAAGGTTTGAGAATTGCTTGTTTCTGATGGTAGCGACTTCGGCAGTAGCGGGCTTGGTCTCAGAAGGCCCCCCAAAAGTTCTTTTATTCTGGCCATAAAACTTTCTGTTTTCAGCCTCTTCTTCCTCAATATCCATGATAGTTTCCCTCAACTGTCGAAAATTAGAAACCATCGAAGTCATCCTCCTCAGCTTACCATAAATAGAGGGCTAGGTGCCCTTGATGATCATTTAATAATTTGGTCTTTCTCAGAGGGCCGAGTCTGCATTTTCAGAAGCTGGCTTCTCCAGCGCGTCTACATACTCCTTGAAGCTTTCTTCCGGCTTCTGCTTAGTGTTCTCCAAATCACGGAGTGACAAGTCAATCTCTAAGTCTGTGACATACTGTTTCAGGAATACATCTGCCAATTCCCTCCAATCCTCCTTACCTTTCTTTCAAGGCTATGGTACCACACTACGGGTGCCCCCTCAAGTGACATCCCAAACATCTTCTGAGCTTCGCGTGTGTAGGCCCACTGAACTCATAACTGATACATATTGTCGGAGGTGGACCCTCAGATCCCCATTCTCATTGAACTTGGCCATATCCGGCATCTTGAACTGAGCAGGCAACTGTTCCTCAAAAGCCATCGCCTCATAGTCTAGTAATTCTTCGTCCTTACCCTTCATCTTACGGGTAACTGACTCAACCTGATCCCGAAGCTTATGAAATTCTGCCTGAGACCCAATCATTCTGCATGTTGCATGCTCTGTCATGTCATCATAAAAAATGGGGATATCATCCCCCAACCCATTCGGAGGCTCCTCGCGCCTCACATTCTCATAATTTCCCCCAGCACGGGGCACAGTCATATTTGCCATGGCAGTGGTCATGGCTTGCAACTGTTCGGTGACCTTGGCGAGACGTTTTCCAACTGATCCATACGGGATACCTCAATATCTGATTCACTCATGTTTGTTCCCAGTATTTTGGTGAGTCTTTCCTTTTCCCTAACCCAACGGGAATCTATGATGGCTTTTAGAACACAAGGGTTAACATGATGTATGTATGCATGGGGTGCATGAGATGCATGTAACATATATAACATACTAAATCAACTAAAATTTTCAAACAAATCGGCCCGTTATCATTTTAGAAGCTTTTGGGCTAACTGTCATAGGAGTGAACTCGTCCCAGTTTAAATGGCCCAACAAGTTCACATCTCATGGCAAGGAGCCCAACTAAATCCAAATGGTAATGTTCCGAACACAAGCACAAAGTAAGATAATGCAAACATAAAACAATGATTTCTACAGAATGGCCCATCAACATTTCAGACGCTTTGGGCCTAATGGTCATAAGGTACGAACTCACCCCAGTTTAAATGGCCCAGCAAGTTCGCATTTCTGACAATAGTCCAACTGCATCCAAATGAGGATGGTCCACAAGCACATATTCAAGGAAATAATTGTTACTTTAACCATACAAACCCGGTCTATGGGTGGGTTCGCAAGAGTGTAGACAAAGGCTCTCACCGGCGAAAGATGGCCCACAACTAGGTCTCCCAACTCAAGGGTTCGAGCGACCAAGTGAGCGTACCCTTTTTTATACACTAAGGTACGTGCCAATGAGCTATGCTGTGTGACAGACTGTCAAATGGATTTCCTGTTGTAGATTCCCCAGAGGGAGGGTGGAGCGAGGCTCACTTAAATACCCAAGCCTCTTAGGCTCTTATCACTTGTTGTGAGGAATAAACAACGAGTCCTCCAAATTAGTCCATCACAATAGGCTACGAGTAGATGGCTATATAGGTGTCTTCACAGCTTTTCCTTCTAGAAAGGTAGTGAATGAAGGAAGACACCAAACCATTACCTAGCCTCAAAATGCCTTTGATTAAACCCCCATTTTATCCACTATAGACACGGTCAATTAGAACATAAATCCAAACATTACAAGACAATATTTCGGGGCCTATTCCCTATCCCCAGTGGAGTCGCCAGACTGTGGGAACACAGGATCTGGGGCGACGCATGCTGTCCCGGGATCGCGGCCCGGTCGGGAGTACGGAGTAGCCACGGGGGACTAAACCGGAGAATAATGGAGTCGCCACCGGTGTGAACCGGGGAAATGAGATTTAAGGCCGCACTCACCCCTCGCAAGGGAAGACCTCAAACCGTTGGGTTCGGAATGGTCCCTTACTTATGTCACTTGTAATGAAAGGATTTATGTAATAATTTAATCAAGTTTAAGTAACACTTATTTCCAAGAGTATCATGGTTCTAAATTCACATGCATGAAATTAATCATCACAACATACAACATCACATGGCAATCTCATGAACATATTTCAATCATATGATATGGAAAACTAAGAACAACCTAATCATGATTGAGTACTATCTCATGAATACATCGAATGGATAAATGCAGGAATACAAATAATATGATTGGCTACATAATGCAAGTGAGATCACCCAAGAGGTAATTGTGCATGAAATATGATGAGACAGACTCAGTTCAGTGTGTGCGCGTTTGTGTAGCGTTTGTAAACACGTTCGAACGGTAAACAGAAGGTTCACGTAGCGTTTGATAACGCGTTCGAACGAGACCAGACCTGATGATACAAAATGCATGCGCATTCGAGTAGCGTTTGATAACGCGTTCGAACGGTAAACAGAAGGTTCGCGTTCGAGTTACGTTCGATGACGCGTTCGAACGGGAACTAGCAGATTGTATACATTCATATGGTTTTAGATACCGCATTCAAACAGGATCACAACAACGACATATCTAATCAAATGGATATCTAAATCATGCATAAAGATTAACATACTAAGGACTAAATCATGTTCAAGAATAAATAACGCACTAGGCCTAATCAGGCTAAATAAGTAAATAACGTACTAACTACATCATGCTCAAATACAAGTTTGGATGAAACGGAATATATGTATCTCTCAAGTGGTACGTGGAGTTGTATCCCGAGTGCAGACCGTACTACCGTCCATTCGGATTCAGCTATGGAATTTACGTCCGGGTTTCTATCCGATATACCACAAAAGAGAACATGCATTCCGTTTATCCGGAATTCACATCATGCCTCGACAAAATGACTCTCATGTAATAAAAAATATATTAGAATAAGTAAAAGACAAATGAAAGATAATAAATACAAGGTGCCCTCAGGTCTAACCTTTTATGTCGTCTCTTGGTAGTACGGTGTACGGTCGTCGGAAGGGTGGATGCTCCGCAACTCTTCAGGTTCACTGGTTCACTGCTATCGTTCGTTGTCTTTCTATTTTGGGTCGTCGTTCTCCGTCTTTTGCTGCTGCTTTTGACTATGATTCGCTACCGCTTTGCTGGTGTATCTTAGTTATTGTTTTTGGGGTGTTTTGGCTACTGTTTTGGGTGTGATTTTCGGTGGTGTTATGGTGTGGTTCGGGGGCTGTTTTATGTGTGTTTTAGGGCTGCTGTGTGGCTGACGAAGTGGGGGCAGTGTGTTGAAGGGGCGAAGGTGAGGCAGTTTGTTAATTGTGTTGTGTTTATGACGTTGAAGGGCTGTGTGGTATGGGCAAATTTGTGAGGCTTATGGATGTGTAGGGGTGATCGGTTTGTGAAGGTGCTTTTAATGTGAAGGCTTGGGGTTATTTTCTTTTGTGTCTTGTGATTTGTGTGAGTTGTATGTATATTATGTGTATGAGCTAGGGGAGGCTTTTCTTGTATGAATGAGCTAGGGCCATCATGTCTTGGTTAGGGGTTGTTTATATAGAGGAAGGTTATGGCTACTCTTTGTCTCACAAGGAAGGGATTTTGGCATTAAAAGGAGGATTTGATTTGGTATTCAACAAGGAACGGATTAGATTGAGGGGGGACAAATCTTGGCTAGATTAGGAATACAAAATATTTAATTTGTTATGATTGATTTAATTAGGCATGATATTTGTTATGTTTGGAATGTGATTTTGTTTAGTTAGGAAGGAATCTTGTGTAATTGGTGGGTGAATATCTTAATTAAGGAATTAAAATATTTGATTGATTTTAATGCTTATTTTAATTTGGTATGTGATTTTTAGATTTGTGTTGATTTCACCATATGTTACATATGTGTTTTAAGTGGGCTTGGACGTGTGGGCCAAGGCTTGGGCGAATTGGGCTTAATGTGAGGCTAGCAGCAAAACCAGAATTACCGACACCGTTCGAACGCCTCCTCGAACACGGCAACGAACGCCCGAAATCTGTTTGGCGTTCGAACGTATACACGAATGCAGCACGAACGAAAACAATGAACCTTGTTTATTCTGAATTTCCCCTTCCGATTTCCGTTTTCTGTGACCTCCGTGACTTAAAAGGTAGTGTCTCCAAATGAGACTCATCATAGGGACTTATATGCAAAAATGCAGTGCCTACAAGGAGGTTGTGTTTTACCGATGGTACGGGAAACAGCTTCGCTCTGGATAGACCCCCTCGGAATTCCATTGGTAGTATGACTATGTGTCTATGGAAGTCCGAAATTAGGGTAGGTGTATTTGGTCTTAACCTGAGACTTGCACCGCTAATACTTGCAACAATCAATATACTTTGGTTGCGGTCGTTAAGGGCTTTAACAAGTTCTGTGTACGCCTATGCTGGGTATATTGAGAATCGTAGTGTGTTGGGTGTGATGTCAAGACGGAAGTATCACTCCAGTCATTGTGGAGATGATGGTCACGTAGGATACGGTACTAGTACTCTTAAGTACTGCGATCATCGGGATAAAATGACAAGGTCATGTTTATCCGATATAGAGACTAGTTACCAGACATCCGACATGTGTTTCGTATGGGACAGACACAATTCCAGCCCCAGGGCTAGCACGTGATCATCTGATACTGGATCGAAATACGCAATACTACGTATACTACGCCTGATATAGATCCTTTATTCATATAAGGATATTTCTGGAGAATTGGGTAGGCATGGCGCTTTTCTAAAATCCAACCTTGTCTTGTAAATCGGTATAAACGTAGTACTAGGCACTTACATGTTCGGATAGTCCGACGACCGAATTTACTGCCTACATATCCGGGGATCTCATGGGTCGCTTCCCAAAGATTCACCGATGACGTATGACTCGCACTGTAAATTAATCTGGGATTAATTAGATGAGAGAGAGAATTAATCTGGGATTAATTACGGAGATATTTTATCTGGGATAAATATCATTTAAATAGAGATAACGATTAATTTGGAATTAATCGATAAATTAATATATCCGATATATTAAACGAAATTAGATTTCGACGCGGAATTAAAATTAGATTTTAACTCGGGCGAACAAATTAATTGAGAATTAATTCTTTAGAGACGTGAATAGTAATTTTGCTAGGCATGATTATTTAATTAAATTACATTTAATTACGTCGCAACGGAAAATTCGTTAATTTGGAATTAGCGAATCTGAGCCCGAGATTATTTGCGAGCGCATTCCCATTTTGAATTCGAATGCGGCACGCAAGTCAAATCGAGCGTCAAATTGCTAGTCGCAACTAGCGTCACATTATTCGTCAATCAAGTGATGCATGTCTTTCACTTTGAGTGATTGATGCAAGTCACTATTCATGAGTGATGTGAGTTGATGGAGGTTGATTGGCTTTAATTGCTTGACTTTTTGAAAGCCAAATTCACATGAAATGAATTTGAAATTCACATAAAAGTATTAGATACACTTTAGCCATCAACCAAATTCATCTCTCTCTCACTTCATCTCTCTCTCTCTCACACGCCCATGGGGCAAATTTCTTCACTGGTCAAGATTTACTGACACGGGTCGGTTAGTAAAATCTGCTGAGACCAGAACATGTCGTATATCAGACTTGGTTTGATTGTTTATCCCAATGAACCATGAGTCTCGGGAGACTCGTATAGACGTGTAGGTGTTTATTTGATAAACATTGAACGACTCATCGAAGATTACTTAATAGATGGTACACTGACGTCAATAGGAGTCTTCTCGGGTTGAGTAGCATAGTGATTCTTTTACTTGGGATACCACTGTGAATATATGAGCTATCCTCCACACTTAGATAGCCGTCATATCACCGATCTATTAAGATCAGACCTCCGCCTATTCGTTGGGTGTGGACTCATGCTCATGATATCCTGTGTGTATCAAGATAAGATCCGTCAGTCCTGTGTACAGGGTATATGTATTCATTATATGATAAGAAATCTGTTAAATCCATGGTCGTGTTATACTTCGGAAGTAAAGTCCGAGTGTTATTTAGAAGATTGCTAATATATACGTCGATATGATTGTACCTATAGAGATTTGACATTTATATCTATATCTATAGGATAATCCGGATACATGTGATAGAGGGATTATACGTATATAATGAACACGACCCGTATGATTCAACGAGTTTATCTGTGGTCCTCATAATTTACGGGTGGGTGAATTATGGACACGAAATTAGATTTTGTGACGAATATGCCTGAATCTAGAGAGTCTCACTAATGAAATATACTCGTAAAGCACTAGGGAAACTTTTATGAATAATGGAGATTATTTATAAATCGTTTAACCGTTAAACGAAAAAAACATGCAAAAGGACCTAATGGTCATTTCATAATTAATGTGTATTTGTATTTAAAATTTGATATTATTAAATACACATTAATTAATTGTCAAAATATGATATTTGACATGTATCATTAATATATGTATTTTTATTATTTAATATAAATATAATACATATATTTAAGATCTTTATATTTAATTATTTAATTACTTAAATGTTAAATGATTAATGTAATTGTTTTATAAATATCTTTTACATTATTAATGGTTAGGAAATGACACCATTTGATTGGTAACACTTGTTAAATTACTTTATGGTAAAGGTTATCATTTAGAACAAGTAACTAATCAAATGAAAATGAAATGAAATTAACAATAATCTTGTATTTATTTTTCCTACATTCACGCCCAATTGAGGAAAATATATAAGGATTTTTTGTTTCATTTTCTTTTTAAGAATACAAGTTACAAAAAATTTACTAAGTAAGTTTGAGAGAAAGTTGAAGAACGAAAGAGAAAAGCTTGGGAAAATTTTGATTTTGAAAGTATTTTCTTATTTTCTTCAACTTGAAAATTGTTTCCATGTTTCAAAATTTCAATATGTGTTGCTTCTAATTTTCTCTACTCTTTACTTATGCAAATTAATTGATTGGAAACTTTTTGGAAAGATGTTGCATGTGTGTATGAACAAAGTATGCTTATAATTGGTTATTAAACATTTTTTTTGATTAATTAGTAATCAAGTTGTCATTCTAGAGGTTTAAGGCCACTCATTTATGACCTTGAATTATTCTTGAGTTGTTTCATGATGGTGAGACTTGTTTGGTATGGTAAAGATTGGATTAAAGTATTGAATTTGTTTAATTTGGTGTATTTTGTCAATTTGAAGAAATTATAAAATTATGATTCATAACCCTTTAAAAAATTGGGGCTTTCATATATATGATGTATATATGATGTATATTAAATTTGAGATTGATTGGATTTGATATTGACTTGTTTTTAACAAGAAAATACTAAAATGCCAAATCTGGAAAATTTTGGGGCTTCTCAGAAATTTGACAAAATTTTGGATTTTGTGTTGCAATTTATATTTTCATGTATTAGACATGTATAAATCATTTTGGGATTGATTTGGAATCACTTAAATATGTATTTGACAATTTGAGGACCAAAATGATCAAAATGAAAAGTTATGGGGTCAATTCGGTAATTATAAGAAATTTGGTTACTTGGTTTAAAATTTTATATTTATTGTATAGAGTAATTAAAATAAATAAGTTTGTTTCAATTGCCCAAGAAAAATAATTACCAAAAATTGATTCGGAGTGAAAATACGCGAAAACAGTGAAAAATGGCGTTACCGGGTAACTGTTGCCCAAACAGGGAACTGGTCACTGTTCGGGCAGGCCACGAACTGTCCAAATGTTTTTGGGGCTGACCTGGGTAGTCCCCATGTGCATTGGTCGTTCGGTTCGACCGAAAACGCATTTTATATTGTTTTGCGGAAAAATGTTTTCGAAAAAATTTCACGGTGTTTCTATATTATTTATGTCGTTATATGATATCGAATAAATATGTTAGGTGAAATATGAATGAATTATTAATATTGGATATTGAATAGTTTATTCGTAAGTTTAAAAATTTTAAATTACGATTTCGCCCGAACCACGTTTCTTCCGTTGCGCCGCCCTGATAGAACCCTAACAATATGGACTTCAAACGATCCCATGAACGCACTAGAATCGACAGAATTCCAATCGGAGCTACTATTCACCATGGGTCACTAATCATATGAATCTTTCTCTCTCGATTTACACGAGACCAAATGCCAATCTGCTAAACCAATACCACAACCTTGTAGTACTCTCTAAGAGCTTCGATTTGGTGGGTGGTTGGGTGTGGACTCATGCTGATGATATCATGTGTGTATCAAGATAGGATCTGTCAGTCCTGTATACACGGCATATGTATTCATTATATGATTAGCAATCTGTTAAGTCCCTGGTCGTTGTATACTTCGGAAGTAAGTTCCGAGTGTTATTTAGAAGATTCCTAATAGATACGTTGACAAGATTATACCTATAGAGATTTGACATTTATATCTAAATCTCTGGGATAATCTGAATACATGTGACTGAGGGATTATATGTATGCAATGACCTCGACCCAGTAACATCCCCTATCTAGGACGACACCAGCAGGGAATAGGCCGTCCCATTCCCCTGATCCTCTAAATATGGACAACATTAATACTCTATTTGGAACATAAACACACGTATGAGACCATTTCCCGAAAACAATAACTTAAAATGTAACTTGATAATTATGGATTGTGTACTCAATAATGGTTCTGTTTACAACTCTATTCATGGACTCTTTATCTTTTACATGTACAGACTCTGCTTTACATAATATATGATTCATAACTTTATTTGACTCTGGTTGAACTGTAACGCTACACTCGATCTGGTGGACTCAAACACCCTAGTGACTGCCATCAGTATCCGTCCTCTCAAGCTCATCCTCCGGGGTCTTGAGAAATAAAACACTGGGATGGGGTTAGATCGTTTGGGCGATCTAAGTGAGTGGATGATATAAAAAGAAATCTAAAATACTGTTGCGAAGGTGTTGGGTTTTAAAACCAAAGTTCAGAAATAAATTAAATAGAAAATCTCTTTTCTGGTCTGAGAACCCTGAACTCATATATGAAAATCTTTTTGAAAACTCTTTTGTAAAAATTTTCTTTTCTGGAATCTCTTTCATAAACCGAAAATGATTTCCCTCATTTCTAGAAAACGTTTCTAAACCTGACTTTCTGAATGTTTCTTATAAAACTGTTGTTTTCGGAAAACTTTCTTTTCTAAAAACCTTTTCTGAAAACTGTAACTAAGAAACTATTTTTGTAATATGTATCTGTCTCTTAAAAATCTGACTCATGGGGGCGTTACGTATAGTCGTCCCCACATAAGCCTAACTAGAGCTAGGAGTGCAAATCCATGACTTTGGGGCGTTACGTATCTATGTCCCCTAAAACATGCCACTTTTGTCCCTAAAACTAGTGGTCTTGAGGCGCTACGTATCGCCGTCCCCCAAGCTGCTGAACCAGAAATGGGGGTGCGGATCTATGCTACCCTTCAAGCTCTGAAATTATGATATAGGGGCATCTATTATCCCTAGTCCTGAACTAGGATCTGGGGGCGTTACGTATCATCGTCCCCCTAGTCCTCTACATGTGCACATGTGCTGTCCGTCAATTCTAAGTCTGTAAAACTACACACTGAGGTGGGTTTTTCCCCCATGCCTCGAAAACCATAAAACTCGTGTTCTGAAATTTTTTTTTTTTCTAAATCATTCTCAAAATATTTCTTTTATAATAAAATCATATAACGCCTTAAGAGAAAAAAATAAGTCGGATATCTACAATGATATAATGAAAATCAACTTAAAAGAAGGTGTTCACTCACAGATTTGAAGTTTCCCTAGCATAGTGCCACTTTGCCAAAAACTTTTGTGGTTCCTGCGATAACCCTCCAAAGGAAAATTCGATTACAATTCATGTCGTATGATACATTCCACAATTATTATCACTATGCGATGTTTTACATTTTTGTTATGGTAATTGACATGTATATATAATGATACGAAGCCTTTCGGCTGGTCTCGAATGTTCTGGGTTAAAACTGAAATGGATAAAAATTTTATCATATGAAATGGTCTCGCGTCACGATGCACGGACTTGTGCGTCGCGACCCACGGACTTGTGCGTCACGACACGACCTGGAAAAACTGAGACAGTAGCCTGGTTTTTGTTTCGCGTCGTGACGCACACAAGACAAAATTGAATTTGGCCTTATTTTTCCAGAACGTTTCGCGAAGTGACGCGAGGCCTGTTTCAGGGACTAATTTTCCACCTCTCTAAGCCATACTCAACAATCCTCATGCCTCTAAGCTAAAACCATCACAAAGGAACTTTTCCAACTTTAAAACTCACCTCATATCACCACCCAATTACCAACCATTATCTTGAATTCTAAGATCACCAAAAATAATCCCTCAATTATATTCATACACAAATAAATCTGATTCAATCCTAATATCATCATGAAACTTATCAAAACACATACCAACATATTTTAATGCCAATTCTAACAATTCCCATGGCTGGGGTACGCTAAATTTGAATTGGCGCTTTGGTTTTTCCTTGCCCAAAACTGGAAAAAAAGAAGAAGTTAGAAGCTTACTTGTCATGGATTATGCTCGGAAACATCATCAATCTCTCCAAAAGTAGCATGGGAAAAGAAAACAAGTGAGAAACTTTTCCCCAAATTTTCCCTCATCTCCCTCATGTTTTGTCTCCTCCAAAGGATGAGTGAATAGTTCTCTATTTATAGAGCAAGAGTTGATTTTTGGGTTGCAAATGAATGGTCCATATTTTGCCACATAACCAAATTCTAGTTGATTCCCGAAATTACTATTGCAGTTGCGGAAATAGTAATTTTTTACCCTTGTCTATTCCTAATTTGGAAAAATGTTTAACGTAGAAGTCGTAGCTCTTGATCTAAGCTTTCCAAAAATATGAATTTCACAAAACTCGAAGATCGTATGAAAAAGATACGGCGCAATTACTAAAAGTTGTCGAGGTGGAAAGTAAACTAAGTTCCGTGTCAAAATTTCACGGAATCTTTCCAATGTCCCAAATGCCATTTCACGAGCACATACTTACTCGAACATGATTTATATCAAGTATTATGCCTTTGAATCATAATAATCGTCAGACACTGGTATGTATGAGTCGTCAGGTTCACCGGATGTTACAGACCCGTATGATTGAGCGATTTTATCTATGGTCGTCATAATTTATGGGTGGATGAACTATGGACTGTTGGACAAAATGACCCATAGCGTCACTATTTATACAGATCACGGTGTTGTTGTACAAATTAACTATGTGACAAAGGATATTGTACTCTCATCATTTGTGATTAGATCACCTTAGATGTATAAATGAAGAGAGGTCCATATGATTAGTTCCTGGATTGAGAATGATATGAGACAGTATCAGTCCACGAAGGATTAATCATTAAATATCTCTAGTCGTAGTATTATCGAGACAGGACATCGATAATGCGGAATAGGCTAGTATTGCACTTGTGCGCGTTGTGAGGGCACAATGGCATAGTTCTCATATATTTAAGTATATGATACTTATGCAAGTGCAGTAGGAGGTTGTGTTTAACCGATGGTACGGGAAACAGCTTCGCTCTGGATAGACCCCTCGGAATCCCATTGGTATTATGACTATGTGTCTATGGGAGGCCGAAATCAAGGTAGGTGTGTATAGTCTTAACCTGAGACTTGCATCGCTAATACTTACGATAATCGATAGACTTTGGTCTTGGTGGTACAGGGCTTTAACCGGTTCTGCGTACACCACTTCTGGGTTTATTAGAGAGTCGTAGTGTATTGGGTGTGATGTCGAGACGGAAGCATCACTTCAGTCATAGTGGAGATGATGTCACGCAGGATACGGTATTAGTGCTCTTAAGTGCTGGCAGGCCATCGGGATATTATGACAAGGTCATGTATATCCGATTATAGAGACTAGTTACCAGACATCCGACATGTGCTTCGGACGGGGCAGACACTTATCCAGCCCCAGCCCTAGCACGTGACTATCCGATACTGGGCTGATATACACAATACTACGGTATACTACGCTTGATACAGATCTATATATTCCTGTAAGAATATTTCTGGAGAATTGGGTAGGCATGGCGCTTTGCTAGAAGCCAACCTTGTCTTGTAAATCGGTATAAACGTAGTACGAGGTACTTACGTGTTCGGATAGTCCGATGACCGTATTTACTGTCAACATATCCGGAGATCTCATGGGTCGCTTCCCGAAGATTCACCGATGACGTATAACTCGCACTTAATTAATCTGGATTAATTAGAAGAGAGAGAAAATTAATCTGGGATATAATCACGGAGATATTTTATCTGGGATAAAATATTAATTAAAGAGAGAGAACGATTAATTTGGAATTAATCGATAAAATAATATATTTGATATATTATTAGAAATTGGATTTCGACGCGGAATTAAAATTAGATTTTAATTCGGGCGAACGAATTAATTTAGAATTAATTCATTAGCGACGTGAATAGTGATTTCGCTAGGCGTAATCATTTAATTACGACGCGACGGAAAATTCGTTAATTTGGAATTAGCGAACCCGAGCCCCAGAGTGATTGCGAGCGCATTCGCATTTCGAATTCGAACGCGGCACGCAAGTCACATCAAGCGTCAAATCGCTAGTCACATCAATTGTCAAATCATTTGTCACTTTGAGTGATGTGACATGACATGTTGTCACTTTAATAAAGTGACTTGATGTGAATAGTGATAATTGATTGAAAAGCACTTTTGCTTTTTGACTTTTGCTTTTTTGAAAAGTAAAAGGAATTGATTATTAGAAATAAAAGTGGTATATGGTTTTAATTAATTTTGGAAATTAAATATAAACCTTATTACACTTTTTCACTCTCTCTCCCCCTTTTACGTTTTTGTTGTGAAACCTTTTTCCTCTCTTTTCTTCTTCTCTTCCTCACGGCTTGGAGCCAATTTCTTCTCTCATTTTTGGTGATGGCCGGAATCTATGAGAAGCAAGGAAGAAGAAGATGATGCTGTGCTACACCTTGGGTTATACACAGGTGATAGGGAAACGAATTTATGAGCTTGGAATTCCTTTTGAACCTTGAAGCTTTGAGCTTCCATGGAGGTCTTCAATGGCCGAATTTTCAAGGAGGAAGACAGCCCAAAACCGAGCATGACAGCAGTCCAAGAAGGCCAAAAACGAGCATGACAGCAGTCCAAGGAGGCCAAAACCGAGCTTGAACAAGGAGGAAAATGGGTTTTGTTCTTCCTAGCATCAAACCAATCAATGTGAGTATGTATTCCGCCTTATTCCTTTGATGTTTTCATGCGTTTTTGTGCTTGATTTTGTTGATCTTGGGACCTATATTAGAAACCAACAATGGTATCTTGAGCTTTGATCAAGCATGAAAAAAGTTAGGGTTAAAATTGGGTAAACTCGATTTAGGCATGATTTGGTTGAATTGTTTGATGAAGTATGCTTGAATGAGGTTGAATTGAAGTTGTGTATGATGATTTCATGAAATTGGATTGGATTCAATTTTCCCTAAATTTTGGGCATGACAAATTGGGTAAAATCAATTGAAGCATGATTTGATTAAATTGATTGATTAAGTATGCTTAAATGTTGTTGAATTAATGATTGATTGGATCAATTTGAAGAAATTATGTTTGGAACAAATTTCCCCAATTTTTTATGTTGGCATAAAGTGACAAATTTGGGTAAACTTGATTTTGAGCATATTTTGTGAAATTGGATGAATGAGAATGCTTAAAGTATGTTAATTTAAGATTGATTGGATCAATTTGTTGAAATTGTGTTGGAACAAATTTCCCCAAATTGCTTATGTTGGCCGAAATTAAAGAACCCTAAATTTCTTGGTGATTTTGTTTGTTTGATCATTGGATGACTTAAAACAATTGGGTAATGTTGTTTTGAAGTTCAATTTGATTGAATTTTGATTTGGAACATTTTTCCCAAATTAAAGTGGCTTGTCCGAATTCAATTGAATTTGAAATTCATTGTGTTTTTTGATTTTAATTCATTGGATGAATTGAATTGATTGGGGAAATGATGATTGTGGATTCAATTGGATTGAAACCGAATCGGATTGGAAAAACCCCTAATTGCCGAGAACAAAAGCATGTAAAATGGGTTTGATTTTAATAGATTGTGTTGGACACTATTTGTCATTATAGTGCATGATTAAGTATGCTAATTGATGTTTTAGAAATATTAATTGGGTGGTTAATTGTGTATTACACTTAGGTTAATTAATTATGGAATTTAGAATTTTATAAGTTAATTAATGGGCTTATTTTTGGAAATTGGGCCTTTAGGTTGTGATTGGGCTTTTGGGCTTTGTTGTACAAAGTTGAGTTTAGGCAAATTTGGTTGGATCCAATTGGGCCTAAAACCGCATCCATAAAGTCCAATTATGACTTAATGGACCTTAATTATTTAATTGGGCCTAATGGGCCAAAATTGATTCTGGGCTTATGGGGTAACTCCCGGATTGGATTTTGGTTGTTCGGTTTGACCCGAGTTGACCAAAATTCCACGCCTTATAGAAATTAATTAAAAGCACATTGACTTTAATTAAATAAACATTAGATGTTAATCGGCGGGCTTTGAGACCCGTTGCGATTAAATTTGGAATTTAAGTCGTAAAGGTTCGTTAATAAAAGTGTAATATTTAATTTGGAATTAATAGTGAATTAGAATTAAATGCGTATTTAATTGGATTTGATTATGTAGTTTAATTTAATTCAAGAATTCGTACTTTGAGTACTTATTCGCAAAACGAGTTTGACTCACGCAAAAATCAAATCATTGTTTGAACATTGGATGATCACTAATTATCAGATTAATTAATTGGATTAGATTGATTGATAACATGCTTGTGTGAATACATGGTTGCGATGCATGAATAATGTATATCAGATGGATATTAGTCGGGTGGGACAATTTTGGAAATTGTAATAAATTTGATTTATTAATTGGACCTGCGTGTCCAGCCTTATCACCTCTATACTCTTTGTATTCTCTTCTCACCTATTCCCCTCAATGTAAATGAGGTTTCTTTAGAAGTGTAGTGTAACAGTGTAGAAGTAAATACATGTGCTAGCTTTGGAGAGAGAGAAATGAGAGATTTGATCTAGGATCAATGTAAAGTATCCATCCGCATATCATTATTATTTTATTTCATATGCGCTTTATTATGTGTTTAGAATGCATGTTTAAGGGTGTATGATGATGAGACCTTAATAAAGATAATAAATTGGTAGCCAATTGCACGCGAAAAACCGTCGCTCAATATCAAGTGTTTTTCCTTCCATTGAGTGATTCTCACTCAAGATCCGAGATTGGCATTGGGTTGTTGGCCAAAGTCAAGCCCTTTGTCCATCGAAGATGTGTTTGAATCACGAGAGTTTTGTTCCATATCGGTGTCTTGTCCAAGTTGTGGTTTGTTGGCCGAAGTCAAGACCACTTCTTGTCCATCGACATTGATTACGAAGCTTTCCATGGTCAATGGGTCGCGCGCTTGACTGGGATCACTAGGTTTGTTGTGCCAAAGCCAAGGCTTAGTTGATTCAGAGGAAAAAGGTTAGGTAATACATTGGATGTATTGGCATATATAAGATATATGTTTAGGATTTGGATATCCGCCTACTGGATCTAGGAATTGGATGGGATCCAATTGATCTTCGAGATCTACCTAGTTAATTATCATACAATTTGTTGGCCAAAGTCAAGATTGTGTGATATTTAACGGGATCCTAGCCCACTAGAAACACGGTTTCCCGAGTACTCGACAGAGGGTTAAAGGCTCGCCGAAAAATAGTGGGAGGCAAGAATTGAATTTGCAATACTCGTTCAATTACTCGCCATACGCGCTCATTCAAATTATTTCGTCGTTAGATTAAATGTTAGTTGGACTAATATTTAAATTGTTGTTTTAATAAACAGTTGGACTGTATTATATTTGATTATATATAATTGGATTATATTAATCAATATTTTGAATTAATTAATTTCAGTTTACAGTTGATTTTATAGTTGGACTATAGTAATCAATGTAATTGAGGTTAATTATTTAAATTATATTTGATTATATAGTTGGACTATATAATCATTATAATAAATAGTACCACAAATCGTTGATTAAATAGTTGGACTATTAGAATCAAGAAATAAAAATATGAAAGATTAGTGTTTAAGACATAATCCTGGGTGAAAATGTATTTAAACGATTTTAATTTTCAAATTGGGAATAAATTTCAGGATGGTCCTGGAATAATAATAACTTATTTTATTTGATAAAATAACGTATTTATGCCTAAGCCTGGAGTTAAGCAAATAGTAGAGCATAATCTTTGGAAGATAATGTAATGATAACTTAAGTGCTTAATCCATTATGTTTGTCATAATTATGTTCACAGCAAGTATTAAAATTGGATTTTAGATACTTAGTGTGGTACATAAAATATATATATTGATGTTCAGAATCTATTTTGAACAGGATACTGACTTCAATTGAGATTTATCTGCGAATTGAAAACGGGACGAAAGTCGCTGTTTTAACCGTAGATATGAATCTGAATTAGGAACTACCTTCGGGTTGATACTTAAATTTAGAAACTGTTATAATGTATCTAGTTTGACTAGAAACATTATCTCTATATCGCGTATAAACCGCTGCGGGTGTACCTTTACATTCTAGAACACTAAAGTGTTTCATTATATAAAGATGATATTGAGATAAACACATTAGATGTGAATAACAGGATTTATATTTTGAATATAAATAATATCTCAAATATATAACAAGACAAATAAATAGCTCAAACTGATTTGATCAGTTAAGAAACTTAATTGTGGCATAGTTGTCAGGGACACTACTAAACAAGAATCGTATATCGGCACTTTTGAAGAGCGGGTACTAGGACTGATTTGATTCTATTCAAATAAAGTCTACGAATCTAGTCTATTTGGGCAAAGTGCCTAAAACACTATTTACTTGGTAAAAGTGTAAATGCCACCGATCTGTTAGCCCTACTTCATAGTGAAGTAAGTGAGCCCATGTCTAGCTAGGCTAGATATGGATATGAATATTTCGTGACCTTTACGAATGTGGCATCGCGTATGGTTATGTGTTTCTTTTGAAACACAAATCGGAAACTTTTACAGTTTCGACACGAAATAGATAAACAGATCGGCTAAAGTATTAAACCTTCATGGTAAGACTGTGTAATGGAAAATACTTAAGCAATAAATTTCTAATATATATGAAAGAGTATAGTATTCTTTCAAATAAGGACTCCTCCCGGAATACGTCACTTGACGGTGTGTCCGAACGGATTAACCGAATTTTGTTAGACATAATAAGGTTAATCACGAGTCGCTCTGAGCTACCATTTCCTTCAACGGATAAGCTTTAAACAGTGCAAGAACTTATTTTGAATAAGGTTCCATGATAATCTGTTTTAACAGATATCATATTAGATATGAACGGGAAAGAAACCGGGTTTCTCATTCTTGATAATTTGGGTATGCTAGGCATATGTTTGGATGATACCAAACTAAAACCCAAATAGGATAGTGCCAAACGTGTAGGTTATCCTAGGGATACCATAAGTATTGTACTTATACATCTCACAAGAGAACAATTAGATTGTTACTCACCATACGGTTTTCCTGAAAGGAATACCGATATGCAGTGGTAAGTGGGAGGATAGTATAACTCGATGGAAATCGGAGTAATAATCTATTCAAGGCACTGAATCTTAATGGAACATGAATAGTTCATCCAGGATGAGACTATTACCATTAATCTTCGAATACACAAGAACCGCGTAGGTCGGACAGAGTCAGAAAACAACCTGGGGTATGGGTTTCTGATCGCACCTGATAAAGATGTCTATCTTATTGAGGAATACTAACTGACTACGTATGAGGAAGTGATACAAGATATCAACTCCCTAATTATGGCAAAGTTCCGTATAATCCGAAATGGATTCCATGTATATCAACCAGTTTGGATACTAGTTGATGTACCACAAGGCATTGTGCCTAATGGTACTTAAAAGTCTTCTAGGAAGACATACATGGATGACAACATACCAGCGTATAAAGCTAGGCTTTTAACGGAAATGTATCGTTATCAACATTATGTTGATTACGATTCAACCTTTTACCTGTTGCCACGGTAAATCCATTTGGATAATGCAGGTTGTTCGATCCATGATTGGATTGAAGCAAGCATTAGGTTCTTGGAATTATCATTTTGATATAATCATAATGGTGTACGATTTAATTCAAAACGAAAATAATTCTTGTGTATATAAGGAGGTTAGTGGGAGCGCACTGACAGTGGCTGTCCTATAAAATAATGATAATACGTCATTTCTTGGAAATGATATTCCCATAAAATAAATATCGGCGAAAGCTTGGCTTTCGAAATACTCTCCTAGAAACCGTACATTTAAAAATGTACAAGACCTGGTGTATCATACGCTTTGAGCATATGGATTCACAAACAGGCCAATCCGAGTGATAGTCACTGGATTAATATTAAGAACATCCGTTAGTATCTTAGAGAACTAAGGATGTTGTCTTAGTCTATGGAGAAGGAGAACTTAAAGTGACTGGGGTCACTGTAGCAAGTTTATATAACCGATAAAGACGACTAAAAGTCGCAAACGGTACTATACAGTTTGAATAACGGTACAGTGAGCTGGAAATCTTCCATGCAAGATACTGTTACCGAAGAATAAACAACAAATGCGGGTTGTTGCTGCAGCTGAAGCAGCAATAGAAGTCATTTGGGTCGATACAAATCTAATTAGATTAGATATAGTTCTGTTAGCAGCTGAGCTAGGCGTCAGCACAGGCTAAAGAATTAATGGTCTCATCAACGATCCAAATACATACTTAGATACTCATCTGATTCGTTCGGATCATACATCGTGGCGATGTGATGATCGTATAAATCGCATCAAATGATAATCATACAAATCCGCTGACGAAAACATTTTCTCAGCAGTTTGAGCCAACCGTACATAGTTCGGGTGTTAGGACACTTGAGTGACTGGCTATGTGCCAAGTGGGAGATTGTTGGACAAAATGACCCATAGCGTCACTATTTATACAGATCACGGTGTTGTTGTACAAATTAACTATGTGACAAAGGATATTGTACTCTCATCATTTGTGATTAGATCACCTTAGATGTATAAATGAAGAGAGGTCCATATGATTAGTTCCTGGATTGAGAATGATATGAGACAGTATCAGTCCACGAAGGATTAATCATTAAATATCCCTAGTCGTAGTATTATCGAGACAGGACATCGATAATGCGGAATAGGCTAGTATTGCACTTGTGCGCGTTGTGAGGGCACAATGGCATAGTTCTCATATATTTAAGTATAGGATACTTATGCAAGTGCAGTAGGAGGTTGTGTTTCACCGATGGTACGGGAAACAGCTTCGCTCTGGATAGACCCCTCGGAATCCCATTGGTATTATGACTATGTGTCTATGGGAGGCCGAAATCAAGGTAGGTGTGTATAGTCTTAACCTGAGACTTGCATCGCTAATACTTACGATAATCGATAGACTTTGGTCTTGGTGGTACAGGGCTTTAACCGGTTCTGCGTACACCACTTCTGGGTTTATCAGAGAGTCGTAGTGTATTGGGTGTGATGTCGAGACGGAAGTATCACTTCAGTCATAGTGGAGATGATGTCACGCAGGATACGGTATTAGTGCTCTTAAGTGCTGGCCGGCCATCGGGATATTATGACAAGGTCAGTATATCCGATTATAGAGACTAGTTACCAGACATCCGACATGTGCTTCGGACGGGGCAGACACTTATCCAGCCCCAGCCCTAGCACGTGACTATCCGATACTGGGCTGATATACACAATACTACGGTATATACTACGCTTGATACCAGATCTATATATTTCTGTAAGAATATTTCTGGAGAATTGGGTAGGCATGGCGCTTTGCTAGAAGCCAACCTTGTCTTGTAAATCGGTATAAACGTAGTACGAGGTACTTACGTGTTCGGATAGTCCGACGACCGTTATTTACTGCCAACATATCCGTAGATCTCATGGTCGCTTCCCGAAGATTCACCGATGACGTATAACTCGCACTTAATTAATCTGGGATTAATTAGAAGAGAGAGAAAATTAATCTGGGATTAATCACGGAGATATTTTATCTGGGATAAAATATTAATTAAAGAGAGAGAACAATTAATTTGGAATTAATCGATAAAATAATATATTTGATATATTATTAGAAATTGGATTTCGACGCGGAATTAAAATTAGATTTTAATTCGGGCGAACGAATTAATTTAGAATTAATTCATTAGCGACGTGAATAGTGATTTCGCTAGGCGTAATCATTTAATTACGACGCGACGGAAAATTCGTTAATTTAGAATTAGCGAACCCGAGCCCCAGAGTGATTGCGAGCGCATTCGCATTTCGAATTCGAACGCGGCACGCAAGTCACATCAAGCGTCAAATCGCTAGTCACATCAATTGTCAAATCATTTGTCATTTTGAGTGATGTGACATGACATGTTGTCACTTTAATAAAGTGACTTGATGTGAATAGTGATAATTGATTGAAAAGCACTTTTGCTTTTTGACTTTTGCTTTTTTGAAAAGTAAAAGGAATTGATTATTAGAAATAAAAGTGGTATATGGTTTTAATTAATTTTGGAAATTAAATATAAACCTTATTACACTTTTTCACTCTCTCTCCCCCTTTTACGTTTTTGTTGAAACCTTTTTCCCTCTCTTTTCTTCTTCTCTTCCTCACGGCTTGGAGCCAATTTCTTCTCTCATTTTTGGTGATGGCCGAATCTATGAGAAGCAAGGAAGAAGATGATGTGCTAGCACACCTTGGGTTATACATAGGTGATAGGGAAACGAATTTATGAGCTTGGAATTCCTTTTGAACCTTGAAGCTTTGAGCTTCCATGGAGGTCTTCAATGGCAAATTTTAAAGGAGGAAGACAGCCCAAAACCGAGCATGACAGCAGTCCAAGGAGGCCAAAACCGAGCTTGAACAAGGAGGAAAATGGGTTTTGTTCTTCCTAGCATCAAACCAATCAATGTGAGTATGTATTCCGCCTTATTCCTTTGATGTATTCATGCGTTTTTGTGCTTTATTTTGTTGATCTTGGGACCTATATTAGAAACCAACATGGACAACATTAATATTCTATCTGGAACATAAACTCATGCATGGGACCATTTCCTAAAAACAATAACATAAAATTTAACTGATAATTATGGCTTGTGTACTCAATAATTGTTCTGTTTACAACTCTATTCATGGACATTTTATCTTTTACGTGTACAGACTCTGTTATACATAATATATGATTCATAACTTTACTTGACTCTAGTTGAATTGTAACGCTACACTCGATCTACTGGACTCAAACACCCTAGTTACTGCATCAGTATCCGTCCTCTCAAGCTCGTCCTCCGGGGTCTTGAGAAATAAAACACTGGGATGGGGTTAGATCGTTTGGGCGATCTAAGTGAGTAGATGATATAAAATGAAATCAAAAAAACTGTTGCGAATGTGTTGGGTTTTAAAAACAAAGTTCAGAAATAGCTTAAATAGAAAATCTCTTTTCTGGTTTGAAAATCCTGAGCTCATCTATGAAAATCTTTCAGAAAACTCTTTTGTAAAACTTTTCTTTTCTGGAATCTCTTTCATAAACCGAAAATGGTTTCTCTCATTTCTAGAAAACTTTTCTAAACATGCTTTTCTGAATGTTTCTTATAAAACTATTGTTTTCGGAAAACTTTCTTTTCTAAAAACCTTTTCTGAAAACTGTAACTAAGAAACTATTTTTGTAATCTATATCTGTCTTTGAAATATCTGACTTATGGGGGCATTACGTATAGCCGTCCCCCCATACGCCTAACTAGAGCTAGGAGTGCAAATCCATGACTTTGGGGCGTTACGTATCCATGTCCCCCAAAACATGCCATTTTTGTCCCTGAAACTAGTGGTCTTAGGGTGCTACGTATCGCTGTCCCCCAAGCCGCTGAACTAGAACTGGGGGTGCGGATATATATGTAGGTTTCTAATTAGGTCCCAAGAATCATCAAACAAGCATGAAAAATGCATGAATACACAAAGGAGAATGGCGGAAACATACTCACAATGAATGGATCTTGCGACGCGAAGAACACAAGCCTTCAAGCTCCCTCAAAAGCTCACGGCAGCAGCTCCCTTTGGCAGTGGACGGCACAGTGTTGGGTGGTGTGGCTCCTCCAAGATTCGGCCATTGAAGACTCCATTGAAGCTCCAAGCTTTGTGATTCCAAGCTCACGAAATCGTTTCCCTATCACCTTGCATGCGTCCTAGAGTGCGCTAGCACCTTGATCTTGCAACAAAATCATATCTCAACCTTCTCCATCACTTACGATTTTGCAGAAAAATAGAAGGAAGAAGAGGACTTGAGACCGTGAGAGAGAAGAGCATTTTGGCTCCATTTTTGGCACCCAAAAACGTGAAGAGTGAGAGGGAAAATAATAAAGTGTATTAGGTTTTATATTTCCAAATTAATTAACCATTTACCACTTTTAATTTCACAAAAGTCAAGCATTAAATGCTTGCATCAACTCACATCATCTCACATCAATCAATCAATCAATTGTCACATCACTCAAAGTGACGTGATTTGACGCTTGATGTGACTAATGATTTGACGCTTGATTTGATTTACGTGCCGCACTCGAATTCGAAATGCAAATGCGCTCGCAAATAATCCTGGGCTCGGGTTCGCTAATTCCAAATTAACGAATTTTCCGTTGCGACGCAATTAAACGATTACGCCTAGCGAAATCACTATTCACGTCGCTAACGAATTAATTCTAAATTAATTCGTTCGCCGAATTAAAATCTAATTTTAATTCCGCATCGAAAGAAATCGTAAAATCGTATAATATTCAAATATATTATTTTAATCGATTAATTCCAAATTAATCGTTCTCTCTCTTTAATTAATATTTTATCCCAGATAAAATATCTTCTTAATTAATCCCAAATTAATTTTCTCTCTCATCTAATTAATCCCAGATTAATAAAGTGCGAGTCATACATCATCGGTGAATCTTCGAGAAGCGACCCATGAGATCCCCAGATATGTTGGCAGTAAATACGGTAGTCGTCGACTATCCGAACACGTAAGTACCTCGTACTACGTTTATACCGATTTACAAGACAAGGTTGGCTTCTAGCAAAGCGCCATGTCTACCCAATTCTCAAGAAATATCCTTATAGGAATATGTGATCTATATCAAGCGTAGTATACAATAGTATTGTGTATGTCAATCCAGCATCAGATGATCACGTGCTAGGCCTGGGGCTGGAATTGTGTCTGCCCCGTACGAAGCACATATCGGATGTCTGGTAACTAGTCTCTATAATCGGATATACATGACCTAGTCATAATATCTCGATAGCTCGAGCATTTAAGAGAACGAGTTCCGTATCCTATGTGACATCATCTCCATATGAATGGAGTGATACTTCCGTCTTAACATCAAACCCAACACACTACGATTCTCAATATACCCAGCATTGGCGTACATAGAACCTGTTAAAGCCCTGGACGACCTTAACAAAAGTATATTGATTGTCGTAAGTATTAGCGGTGCAAGTCTCAGGTTAAGACCAAATACATCTACCCTGATTTCGGACTTCCATAGAACATAGTCATACTACCAATGGAATTCTGAGGGGGTCTATCCAGAGCGAAGCTGTTTCCCGTACCATCGGTAAAAACACAACCTCCTATTACACTTGCATGAGTATCCTATACCCAAATATATGAGAACTATGTCGTTGTGCCCTCACACCGCGCACAAGTGTAATACTAGTCTTTTACGTATTTATCGATGTCCTATCTCGATAATACTCTGACTATGGATATTTAATGATTTATCCTTCGTGGACTGATACTGTCTCATATCATTCTCTATCCGGGAACAAATCACAAGGACCCTCATCATTTATATATTTAGTTGATCTCATCACAAAAGATAAGAATGCAATCTCTTTTGTCAAATAGTTAATTTGTACAACAAACCATGATTTGTACAAATAGTGACGCTATGGGTCATAATTGTCAAACATTCTCCCACTTGGCCTATAGCCAGTCACTCTAGTGCTTGACACCCGAACTATGTACGTTTGGCTCAAACTGCTAAGAAAAGCTTTCGTTAGCGGATTTGCATGATTATCATCTGATGCGATTTATTCGATCATCACATCGCCACGATGTATGATCCGAACGAATCAGATGAATATCTAAGTACGTATCTGGATCGTTGATGATGAGACCATTAATTCTGTAGCCTATGCTGACGCCTAGCTCAGCTGCTAACATAACTATATCTAATCTAATTAGATTTGTTCTTGACCCTGATGGCTTCTATTGTTGCCTCAGCTGCTGCAATTAACCCGCATTTATTGTTTATTCGCTAACAGTATCTTGCTTGGAAGATTTCCAGCTCACTATACCGTTATTCAAACTGTATAGTACCGTTTGCGACTTTTAGTCGTCTTTATCGGTTATAGGAAACTTGCTACAGTGATCCTAGTCACTTCAAGTTCTCCTTCTCCATAGACTAAGACAACATCCTTGGTTCTCTAAGATACTAACGGATGTTTTAACATCAATCCAGTGATTATCACTCGGATTGGCCTATTTGTGAATCCATATGCTCAAAGCGTATGAGAAACCAGGTCGGGTACATTTTTCAATGTACGGTTTCTAGGAGAGTATTTTGAAAGCCAAGCTTTCATTGATAGTTATTTTATGGGATATCATTTCCAAGAAATGATGTATTTTCATTATTTTATAGGATAGCCATTTTCAGTGCGCTCCCACTAACCTCTTATATACACAAGAATTAATTTCGTTTTGAATTAAATCATACACCATTTGATTACATCAAAACGATTATTCCAAAAACTTAATGCTTGCTTCAATCCATATATGGATCGAATAACCTGCATTATCCAAATGGATTTACCGTGGCAACAGGTAAAGGGTTGAATCGTAATCAACACAATGTTGATAACGATACCTTTCCTTAAAAGCCTAGCTTTATACGTTGGTATGTTTCCATCCATGTGTCTTCCTTGAAGACTTATTTAGTACCAATAGGCACAATGCCTTGCAGTACATCAACTAGTGTCTAAACATAGTTGGTATACATGGAATCCATATCGGACATTATGGCACTTTGCCATAATAGGGAGTCGATACCTTGTATCACTTCCTTATACGTAGTCAGTTCGTGTTCCTCAAAAGATTGACATCTTTACGAGGTTTGATCAGAAACCCATACCCCAGGTTGTTTTCTGACTCTAATCGACCTACGCGGTTCTTGTATTTTCGAAGATTATTGGTGTAGTTTCATCCTTGATGAACTATTTTTGTTCGATTAGGACTAGGTGCCAGGAATAGTATTACTCCGATTTTGATCGAGTTTTACTATCCTCCCACTTACCACTGCATATAGGTATTCCTCTTAGGAAAACCGCATGGCGAGCAACTATCTAATTGTTCTCTCGTGAGTTGTATAAGTACAATACTTATGGTATCCCTATGATAACCTACAATTGGCATTTATCCGATTTGGTTTTTGGTTTGGTATCATCCAAACATATGCATAGCATACCTAAATATTCAGGAATGAGAAACCTAGTTTCTTTCCTGTTTATATCTAATATGTTACCTGTCAAACATATATTTATGGAACCTTATTCAAAATAAGTTCTGCACTGTTTAGCATATCTGTTGAAGGAAATGGTAGCTCATAGCGACTCATGATTAACCTTATCATGTCCAACAAGATTCGGTTTATCCTGTCGGACACACCGTCAAATTGACGTGTTCCGGGAGGAGTCCTCATTGAAAGAATACTATACACTTTCAAGTATATGAGAAAATTATTGCTTAAGTATTCTCCATTACGGTCTTACCGTGACGGTTTAATGCTTTAGCCGATCTGTTTGTCTATTTCGTGTCGAGACTGTGAAAGTTTCCGATTTGTGTTTCAAAAGAAACACATAACCATAATGCGATGCCACATCCGTAAGGGTCACGAAATATTTGTTAGACAGTTATGACCCATAGCGTCACTATTTTGTAAATGATATTGTATTATTGTACAAAATTAACTATGTAGTAATGAAATTGCCTTTTACCGTTTTGTAATTTATTTACTTTGATATAAATGGTAAGAGTCCTATGATTAGTTCCGGATTGTGATGATATGATATGAGATGGTATCAATCCATAAAGGTTTAATCATTAAATATCCCTAGTCGTAGTATTATCGAGATTGGACATCGATAATGCGGAATAGACTAGTACTGCACTTGTGCATGTTGTGAGGGCACAACGGCATAGTTCTCATATATTTAAGTATAGGATACTTATGCAAGTGCAGTAGGAGGTTTGTGTTTACCGATGGTACGGAAAACAGCATCGCTCTGGATAGACCCCGCGGAATCCCATTGGTAGTATGTCTGCGTGTCTATGGGAGTCCGCTTCAGGGTAGGTGCATATGATCTTAACCTGAGACTTGCATCGCTAGTACTTACGATAATCGGTAAACTTTAGTTTTGGTGGTCCAGGGCTTTAACGGGTTCTGTGTACACCTCTTCTGGATTTATCGAGAATCGTAGTAGTGTATTGGGTGTGATGTCAAGATGGAAGTATCACTTCAGACATATGGAGATGATGATCGCGAGGGATACAGAACTAGTACTCTATAATGGTTGCAACCATCGGGATAATATGACTAGGTCAGGATTATCCGATTCAAA
>SKCR01024861.1:0-128383 GCA_019454045.1 Zanthoxylum bungeanum | reverse complement strand
GCCATTATCGGCAAGTGAACCTCACACGCCACCCCTTCACAAGTGCTTCTCCTGTCATGCGCCACTCCTTTCAAGTGTGCTCTGCGCCGGCTCCTTTCAGGTTTTAGCTCTCTTTTAGATTTTCGCATTCCTTTCGGGATTTCGCTCTCTCTCAGGTTTCAGCTCTCTCTCTCAGACTTCAGGATTTTGATCCCTCTCCGATTTTGGATCTTTTTCAGGCTTCAGCTCTCTGTCGGACTTTGGCTCTCTGTCGGGATTTTGCTCCCTCTCGGGCTTCAGATCTCTGTCGGTATTTCATTCCCTCTCTGGCTTCGGTTCTCTCGAGATTTAGCTCTCTCAGGCTTCGACACCCTCTTGGGCTTTGGCTCCCTCTTCGGGCTTCGTAGGTTAAAGCTCTCTCTTTGGCTTCAACTCCCCCTTCGGGCTTCGTAGGTTAAAGCTCCCTCTTGGGCTTCGTCTCCCCTTTCGGGCTTCGTAGGTTAAAGCTTCCTCTTGGGTTTCGGCTCCCCCTTCGGGCTTCGTAGGTTAAAGCTCTCTCTTGGGCTTCGGCTCCCCCTTCGGGCTTCGTAGATTAAAGCTACCCCTTGGACTTTGGCTCCCCATTTGGGCTTCGTAGGTTAAAGCTCCCCATTGGGCTTCGGTTCCCCCTTTCGGGCTTCGTAGGTTAAAGCTCCCTCTTGGGCTTCGTAGGTTAAAGCTCTCTCTTGGGCTTTGGCTCCCCATTCGGGCTTCGCAAGTTAAAGCTCCCTATTGGGTTTGGGCTCCCCCTTCAGACTTCGTAGGTTAAAGCTCCATCTTGGGCTTCGAATCCCCCATCGAGCTTCGTAGGTTAAAGCTCCCTCTTGGGATTTTGCTCCCCCTTCGGGCTTCGTAGGTTAAAGCTCCCCTTTGGGCTTCGGCTCCCCCTTCGGGCTTCCTAGGTTAAAGCTCCCTCTTGGGCTTCGGCTCCCCATTTGGGATTCGTCGGTTAAAGCTCTTTCTTGGGCATCGGCTCTCCCTTCGAGCTTCGTAGGATAAAGCTCCATCTTGGGCTTCGGCTCCCGTTTCGGGCTTCATAGGATAAAGCTCCATTTTGGGCTTCGGCTCCCCCTTTTGGGCTTCGTAGGTTAAAGCTCATCAATTATCTCAAAATTTCCAGCCTCCAAGTTTCAAGAGTTCCAGTTTTCGTACTCCGCTCTCAGATTTCAAGATGCAACCTCAAGCTTGTTCCTTAGTCACCAGCTTGAGTTTGAGGGGGTGTTAAGGAATATTTTTATGGAAATAATATCCCTATATTATGGAATCAATCTCCAAAATATAATTTCTAGTACCTTTAGGATTTGTGATTTTATTATATTTCCCTATTAGATGAAGATTTCCTATATTCATTATTATTATTCATAATTATAGCAATGTAGGAAGATATATAAGTTGACATGGAAAGAAAAAATAGACATATTCATATAGCTGACATCATCTAATAAAAAAAGACTTTATTTGATTTGGTTTGGTTTGAAATAAAAAAGGATCAAAACAATAAAAATTTAGAGTTAGTTTGATCCAAACCCTAAGATTAATACCCGACGTTTATTTTATCTCTTTCTAAGAAAAAATTAAAGAGAAATCGGCTCTTGAGATCCTTTGAGTCTATCTCTTCATATTTTACATATGTATTTTAAGCCGCACCAAGCATCAGCTGCAGTACCTGCTACGTTGGGTGACCGTTGTGTTGCCCGGGCGACGTAACTGGCGCCTAATGTAGCAGCAGCACCGTTATAATGGCCCCTCGGTGCAACAGATGTAAAGGTGGCCCCCGTTACAGGATTCCTCTATTTATAGGGAGGATTTATGGTGTGATAATTATCTCTATTTAATATGGGATAAGTTACAAGAATAATAAAATAATTATCTAAATTATACAAGATAAAGATTAAAGTAGTAGGGACCATACTATATATTTACAACACTCTCCCTTGGGCTCGACAATTTTAATCTCACATAATTTGTTTGACTTCTGGACATAATGACATTGCCTCATTAAAACTTTGCCAGTAAAACCCAGTGGGACAAAACCTGATTGAAGGAAAAAGAGTACAATGTATTTGTGTCACGTCAATAAATATGCTCTCCCTGATGAAATGATCCCCCTCAAGGGATATCATCAAGATAATTTACTAAGTTGACGCATGCCAATGTTATATACAAGCTTCTCAAATGTTGATGTCGGTCAAGATTTAGTAAATAGGTCTGCAAAGTTATCAGTTGAACGTATTTGCTTGACATCAATTTGTTTACTCAGTTATAGCTCATGAGTATAGAAAAATTTAGGTGAGATGTTCTTGGTTCTGTCTTCCTTGTTGTACCCCCCTCTAATTTGTGCAATACAGGCAGCATTATCTTCATATATCACTATTGGAATATATGTAGCAGAGTTTAAGTTGCATGTGCTCTGAATGTGATAAATAAGTGACCTTAACCATATACATTCTCTGTTTGCTTCATGTAGTGAAAGTATCTCTGAGTGATTAGAAGATGTGGAAATAAAAGGATGCTTTGTAGATCGCCATGAAATTGTCGTGTTATTGTAGGTAACAATATACTCTGTCTGTGAATGTGCCTTATGAGGGTCAGAGAGATATCCCGCATCAGTTTAACTAACAAGGTCTGGATTTTGTGTTAGCTCATTTGAATAAAACAATCTCAAGTCTTTAGTCCCATGAAGGTAACGAAAGATATGCTATACGCCTTTCCAATGCCGTCGAATTGGCAGAGAGCTAAATTTTGTCAATAAATGTATTGATTTACTTGAATGCAATATCTGGTATGGTACACTGAGCTAAATCAAATAAGGCACCAATTGCATTAAGATGTGATACTTCTGGATCAAGTATCACTTCATTATCTTCTTTAGGACGAAATTGATCCTTTTTTAGGATCGAGAGATCGGACTACCATGGGAGTACTTAATGGATGAGCATTATCCATATTAAAACGTTTTAAAATCTTCTCAATATAAGCAGACTGATGGATAAACACTTTGTTAGTTTTATGCTCGATCTGAAAGCCGAGACAATATTTTATTTTTCCCAAGTCTTTCATCTCAAATTCTCTTTTCAAATATTCAGTATAGTTTTTAGAAGCTCTTCAAGAGTTCCAATTAAGTTTATATCATCGACATATACTGCTATAATAGCAAATCCAGTTTCTTACTTCCTAATAAATACGTATGGGCAGATATGATCATTTATATATCCTTATTTCATCAAATATTTACTCAAACGATTATACCATATGCGTCCAGATTATTTCAATCCGTATAAGATCGTTGTAACTTGATTAAACACAGTTTACGATCCTTTGATTTAAATGCTTCAGTTATTTTCAATCCTTCTGAAATTTTCATTTATATATCAGTATCAAGTGAGCCATAAGGGTATGTTTTCACTACATCCATCAGACGCATGTCTAGTCTTTCAGAGACTGCCAAACTGATTAAAAATCAAAACGTAATGGTATCCATAATAGGAGTCATAGTCAGTACTTGGTCTATGCGAGAAACCTTGTGCTACTAGTCGCGCTTTATATCTAATGATTTCATTATGTTCATTACGCTTTCGTACAAATACCCATTTATAACCAATGGGTTTGACATCTTCAGGTGTCTATACTACGAGTTCTAATACTTCACGTTTGGCTAAGAAGTCAATTCTACTTGAATTGCTTCTTTCCATTTAAGCCAATCATGTCTTTGTCTACATTTATCGACAGTTTGAGGTTCAAAACCATTTGTAATTTCAGTAGCTACTGTTTATTCAAACATGTTGTCGATGATTATTTCCTTTCAATCCCACACTTCTATTGTATAAGTATAGTTTGTAGACTTTTCATCATGTTTGGATTTTTGAGCCTCTTTAGCGGCTTGTGTCTCTTCAGGGACTATCATTTCTTTTAGAACTGGTGATTCAGAAGATGTGGGTATAGTCTGTAACATCCCACCTAATGCCAGGATGCTACGCAGGAGATAGGAAAACCCATCTCCATAAGCCTCTGATGCTACTAAAATTTCGGCATGATCTCTGCTAAAAATCATGAAACCTGGATCAAAGTCCAGCACCTCGAGATGACCTGAAATTAAATTCAAAAGTAACCATCTCAACTCATGCAAATAGGCCTCCGGCCTGACAAATCTCAACTCAATACGAATAGGCCTTCGGCCTGACATATCTCAACTCAATTACAAATAAGCCTCCGGCCTGACATTCGACAAATAACTACAAATAACTACGTGCTCAGCACGATTTAAAATTATACATATGATACAAATAAATAAAACTATTACTGTGGGAGCCCATTACACATTCCAGAACCATACAACGACTCAAGACAGACTTGACTGCACCGGGGCGATCCGTTGTCTTCAAGACGTCTCTAGTAATCAGTATCTCTTTAAGTACAATATGAACCTGCAAAACTAGCAAACTATTGAGGTGTGAGCTATAAAGCTCAGTAAGTAACTCATGTCTTATGTAAATAAATCAAGTAACAATAAAAACTTAAATAGAAATCATATATATATGTAAATATACACAAACTTATAAATCTCATCTTTATCTTATGACCGCTTACATATACTATACCTTGATAACTCAATCACTGTACTGATTGCAACATTATAGTAAACTATCTCCTCGATTCCACTATATTTGACATCTATGAAATTTTGGCATCTCTCATACATAAATCTGGAAGTATTCAACCACATACATACATACTCTTTTTCCGCACTGTAGCTATACTTTATATACTAGCAACATCAAAATTCTCCTAACCGGAACTAACATATTATGTACCAAACCATCCAAACCCGTGGCTAAGGCCATCCCAAACCTGTGGTGGTTTAGTCAGCTTAAACTATGGTTGGTTACTTCATATGGATTATGTGAGCTAAAATGCAAGCATTAGCTAACTGTGAACTGTAGAACGTTTACTAAAACACTGAGCTGAAACATCAGGCCTCTATACAACATAAGATACCGACATTGGACTCAATCCATTGGAATCTTCACAAACTACATTCTGAATGTAGTAAACACTCAACACTCAGCCCTTACATTAATATCACGAATCGAACATGCAATTTATACATAGTACATACTTATAACACACTACCATCGTACTCATCGAATCTAAACTAGACATAACTGAACTTTCATATTAAAGAGAAATATCTCCACCAAATAAGGAAACCAATTGTGCAGGGTCTGATGAGTGGTAATTAGATCACTATTTCCCACTCATTTAACCTAATATTTTGTATAGTTTCTCGAGTTTTATGAACGTTTTGATGTGTTTTATTGTTATTTTGCAGATAAATAAAGTTTAGGAAGCATTGGAAGTAATTTGGAGCCAAAAAAGTGAAAAATGATGAAAAAAGGGCAAAATTATAATTTGGCCGCGTCGCGACGCGCAAGTCTCCGGCGTCGCGACGTCTAATGTGCGCCGGATGCTAACTTGCGCCGGACATGTGGACCAGTCAGAAAAAATTTGCTAAAATACATCGGATGCTAACATGCGCCGATCATGCTAACATGCGTCGTGCCACGTGTTATCATATAGAAGATCTACTAAAATGCGCCGTGACACGTGTCACAATCCTATGGCGCCGACACTCCACGTGACATGTGTCACCTTCTGATTGTACCGAATCATCCGCGAATGCGCCGATCATGCTAACATGCGTCGTGCCATGTGTCATCATAACATAAGATCTGCTAAAATGTGCCGTGACATGTGTCACAATCCTATGGCGCCAACACTCCGCGTGACACGTGTCACCTTCTGATTGTACCGAATCATCCACGAATCACCTGCTTCCACGTGTCAAGATGTCATTGGACCGAATATTACCGCGTGCCACGTGTCAAAATCCTATTAGGCCGACGAAAACCGCATCAACAGTAAAAGTCAAATCGTGTTTGACCAAGTCAACACAAGCCAGCGTCACGACGCAAGAAGGATTTTGGCATCGCGATGCCGACCCGAATTTTTGCCTATAAATTGAGCTCATTTGCACCTCATTTTGTGTGCTTTCCTTGGGATTTTTTCCCTGTTTTTAAGGATTGCATCTATTTTTGTAATTAATTAATTTATGTATTTTATTTTTATTTTTATTTTTAATTTCATTTTTAATTTTTTTTATTTTCTTTATGTTTTGTAGTTAAATTTCCGCTGGGGTAAAAGGTGAAACATTTAATATAATTATCTAGGTGAATCTCACATAATTATAATTTATAAATTATAATTTAACCGGATTAATTAATGTCAGACTTTATTACCGCCTATATGGTCGGTCTAAATATAATTACTTTACCGCCTATATGGTTGGTCTTTATGTGACAGATAATTACCACCTATATGGTTGATGTAATTGGACTAAATGGATTACCGCCTATATGGCTGGTTTTAAATGTTTAACATTATTAATTCCTGAGAAAGCAGAACATAAAATAATTTATATATTATAATAAGTGAGATTCCTAGATAAGAAATATTAAATGTGGATCCCCCAGCATTTTATTTTTATTCTAGGGAAGTGATGAAACACAATATTAACACGCTTAATAATTGATTTAATTATATATTGGGTAATTCTTTAGTTTGTTTATTGAGTCTTAAGCTTAATGTTTCTTGTTGTCTGATCACCAATAAGATTGATGTGGTAAACTTAAAATAAACTTGACAAAAGAATTTTAGGTTTCAGCCTTAGATTCAATAGCCCACGATCTTCCTTGAGGATAGATAACCCTTTAATAGATTTCCTTACAGGATAGACATATACCTGTCGGGCAGGGGTAGCCACAATTGGAACTTGATCTTAATGAATCTAGGTAATTTGGTTGACATAGACATATGGTTCAATTGGGTTATATGGGTATTTGCATCTGACCATCGACAGAGGCTTTTGCATATCTTCGTGTTCCAGGTTAGCAAACTATTTATTACACATATATAAGAGAATCAATTCATCTTTATAATAATATTGTGTGGAGTCACAACCCTAGATCTTTGAGTCTTTTGTTATTTTCCTTAGTATTTTCTTTTGTGTCTTTTAGTATTTTATTTATCAAATCCACATTCAACCAACAAAAGCAATCATTCTATTCTCCTTATAATTAGATACCTGTAAATAAATAGTATCAATAATTAATAACAACAGTAGGAATTAAGTCCTCGTGGGATCGATATTTTTATACTATTTGAACGATATGTACGTTTGCGTTATACATGTGTGTTTACGCCGGTCAGGGTCCAAATTCTAAAATCACACTATAATAGAATAACAATTGCATTTGGCCTCGTAGGGCAAGCTATATGCAAAACATAGAATTTATATATCTGAAATTGCAAAACTTTAAAAGAAACTCTGAAAACTATATAGGTTTGTAAAACAATAAATCTCATATGTTAGAAAATATCTAAGCCAGCTAGGATTAAAATCGAATTCAAAATCTGTGATGGTATACAAGATCACGTACTCTATAAAACTGTAAAACTCTTGTGTAAACTTTTGAATCTTTATAGTTAGAAGTCACATAAAAATTTCTAAAATCCTTTTTCTGAAAACTTAAAATGTCACTGTAATAACTTGATGATTAGGGACATTACGTATCGTCGTCCCCCTAACACCTGTCTGAAATCCTCTGAGTTTATCTTAAAATTGTTTCTCTTAAAACTCATTTATAATCCATCATTTTGGAAACCATGTCTCTCAGTATCTGTAGAAAACCTGACGCATGGGGGCGTTACGTATCGTCGTCCCCCCATACGCCTGACTAGTGGTCTTGGGCCGTTACGTATCGTCGTCCCCCAAGCCACTGAATTGGAACCAGGTATGCAAATCCATGCCATTTGGGCGTTATGTATTGTCGTCCCCCAATGCATGCCACTATTTTATCCCAGAATCTAGGGCCTAAGGGCGTTACGTATCGCCGTCCCCCTAGCCCCGAAATCCGGTGGTCTTTGGGCGTTACGTATCGCCATCCCCCAAGCCACTGAAACTGGGATCTATGGTCGTTACGTATCGTCATCCCCCTAGTCCTGCTCTACATGTACACATGTTGTATCCGTCAATTCCAGTAACCATCAATTCCAATGTCTATACCAAGTTACATACTGAGGTGGGTTTTTCCCCATGTCTCTGGAAATCATAAAAAACATGCTTTTAAATCAGTCTTTCTAAAAGCAATTTCAATTGTAAAATACTTGTAAACAACTTGGCTAATGCCCTAAAATATTTGAAAATAAGTCTCAATTCAAAAACAGATAAGTAAATAACAATTTGAGAAAAAGGTCCACTCACTGTAACTATGATCCAGGGGCGTTATGTATCGTCATCTCCTGGTCTTGGATCTGTATCTGTCCATGTGCATTGTGTCTCCATCTGGGTATGCAAAATACATATGCATCATTATAGCAACCATATGATCATGTAAGTCATGCGATGCAATGCAATGCAATACAATGCTATTATCCATAAACACAACAACAAAGTCAACCATAGTCAATTACAAGCTGGTGACATCTCACTCATCCAATACATACAAAGTAGGCTCGTGCCCCATTTCAACAAACACATCCATATGAAAAATGCTCGCACATGTCATCAAACATATCAAACAAAATCAATCAAACGTAATGTCATCACAAAACAATATCAGACGCATAAATGGAAAACATAATTCTGGTATGGAGTTTGACTGTATGAGTTACTGACTATACCCCTTAAAGATCTGACTACATAAACATCAGCTGTATTTATTTCTAATCCTCAATACCGATATACGTATCACTGTGACTAGAGATGGCAACAAGACCCGGACCCGGGTCGTCCGGGTCCATGAAAATCCAGACACGGGTCTTTAAAATTAAGACCCGAGTGATCCCGGGTCCGGACCCGGGATCACGCGGGTCCGAACCAGGTAGACCCGGGTCCGGAAAAAAATAAAAAAATAAATATAATAAATATAATAAATTAGATTATAATAAAAAAATATAGAATATTATGCATATATATATATATATAATATAATTTAATAAAAAATTAAAAGAATTGAAATAAAACTAATAAAATTGACAAAATATAAATATAAATATAAAATAATACAATTAAAATTTTAAAAAAAAAAGCAATCCGGGTAACCGGATCCGGACCGGGTAGACCCGGGACCTAACCCGGGGATATTTACTCGGGTCCGGAACCAGACCTGTGGTAATAAAAACTCTTCCGGATCCGGATTTTGCCATCCATAACTGTGACATCGGGGTTGTCCAAGACACACACTGATGTTGGTACATCTATAACTAAAAGTCAAGTGTCAATTTCGTATATGTTCCTCTTAGAGCTTGCTATCTAAAAACCTGACACGATGCATACTTTCAAACAATATGTTTCTATAGGTGCTCTTTACGAATCTCATTGATTGTACCTCTAATAACTCTCATTTCATGCTTTCTAAGACTTCACAACTAATGTTACATATTTCTACGAGTCTACAATCTATACACATATCTATATACCTATATAAACACACAATCTGCTATCGTACCTTGTCTATCTAAGGCAAATTCATAGTGAGGTACTTACCTGGGGTCCATGCTATCCTTTTATTTTCCCCATCTGTAACACAAAATATGGACGGTAAGGTCGTTAATCATGGAAAACTTACTGATAGGATAAACTCCTCAACCTTCCGGAAAAACCCAAGTTAAATATGTTTTCAGTTCCATTACTCATAATACATCCAATACCCATATTATATCATTATACATTGTTCTATGTCAATCCAGTAGCTTAAATATGTAATTTACGCGTTTTCGAAAAATCTTCCGAAAAGTTTCTGAAAACGGTGCGGAATGAACCTAAGCCCTTCGAACTTCTCTGGAATTACTCAAATAATGTCATATCATCATAATTAATCTATATCCTTAATTACGTTCGTCAAAGCACAAGTGCATGCAAAACCTAATTTTTACCGGAAACTCGCTTACTTATCGGATCTATCAAATTCACTCTGATTTCTCTCGAATTTTACCATATACACATATTCAATATACTAATGCTCAAACAATTCAATTTATATCATTACGCTACTCTATGAAGCTACTGGAAACATCTGAATATTTAGCGGAAAACTTGAAATTAACGGATTTTTACCGGGAGGTCTTACCGAGATTTCGATGGTATATACGGACTCCAAATGATCCCAAGAATGCACATGAATTGATGAAATTCAAATCGGAGTTACTGTTCACACAAAGGTTACTGTTCATCGCCTATTTTCTTCTCGTTTTGCATGCAACTGAGTACGTATAGGAAAAACCATCACCGCCATCTTGTAGTACTCTCTGAGAGCTTCGATTTGGCGGGTGGCTCGGGCCGTGAAACGAAGAGACGGGCCGGGATCGAAAATTTAAAGGTCGCGCATCTCTCCTTTGTTTCTCGTCATTTTCGGTGTTTTTGGCATCGCCGCCAGCCACCGTTGGACGCAGGGTGGCCAGGCGTTGCTCCTATGTCATCACGATAGAACCGTTTTGGAAATTTGCATTTTGACCCCCGCGAAATTACAGTCAGGTCCCTACTATGGGGTTTTCACGGAAATTCTCATTTTTGAAGCTCTTCTTATGCAAATTATGAAACGTGTTCAACATAAAAGTTGTTCGTCTTGGAAAAAAGAGTTTGAAGGCTTAAAAATAAACTCAATCGGAGTTTGTTTGCTATATCTACAGCCAAACCAACAAATTTTCTTCGTATATCTACAGCCAAATCAAGTAAGCAGTTCTTTAATGTCACGCGATTTCCAATGCATGAAATCTCTATTTTAAAAATATTTCAAGCTATATTCCAACATTTAAACTCTTATTCTCCAATATAGTCTCATTTTGAGACCCGATCTGTAATACAAAATCCTTCCGGAATATTTTTCGAATTTCTGGATATTACATAGTCATTGCTCAAGCGTTATTTCCAGTATGATTCGGATCTCTCATTTTCCTTTTCCGGTGGATAATATCTTTATAACCAAGTGGTCTACCACGTTTCTGACGTGTAATAGATGATTTATTAGCTACTTTTATACTAGATTGTTCAACAGGAACAATCACCCGGGTTAGTGTAGTAACAACTAGTATATGTGACTTGGTTACTTTTGATGTATGTATAAATACATCACGTAATTGATTTGTAATTTTCTGTTAATGAACTATCATTCGCACTTCATTTTCACATTGAATGGTGTGAAAATCTAAATGAGACATAATAATCTAATTCTAAGAAAATGTGTGGCTTACTTCAGGAAGCTTCATTTCTTTTAAAGAGAGGAAAATTGTCTCATTTAAATGGCAATATGTAAAAGATAATATGTTAAACGTTCCAATTACTAACAAGATTATGGGGTTTTTCAGGGTCTTCAATTAGGTCAGCGAGACCATATATGGTATATAGTTTTGCTACAAGCAATATTAATATTTAGAAGTAAAACATAAACAAATTACACAATATAAAGTACTAATTGACATTTACTTTTCTCTCTTTAATTTCAAAGAGATTCGACATATTAAGGTGAACAAGATCTCCTAGATCTTTAGCACTCTAATATTTCTTATCTGCTGGCTATATCCATTTTTATCACTTTATCATCATGAGGATTCGTGACTATTGTCAGAATATTAATCATGTCATTCTTTTACATTTACATATCAAAAATCAACTCACAATCTCAGTTGTGGGGTGATGTTAGATAAAGTTGAGTTATACTCATTAACAATAGACCATCTATGTCTTTTATAGTAGTCAGAGCTTCAAGCTCTCTTGTAAAAATATGACAAGAGGAAAATATTCATCCTTCAAGAATATTTAGTTTCCTTAATGGTATTTTCCAAGCGCATGATTTGGATTCACATTTCAATATCTATACCCCATGAAATAAAATGGTATAATAAGACATCCAAATTAAAATTTTCATATTCATGTATAGAACTCCAAGTTCATTTATACGATACTATAAGCTTAGAACTTTAGGTTCTAAATCTTTAAAATTGTAACTTAGAACTTCAAATTTTATTTCGTTCCCTAAAATTTTGAATTCTCTTCTATAATTAATAACTCTAAACTTCAGGTTTAGATTTAAAAATTATCGTAAAACTTCCATTTCTAATTTATACGATTAATTTTTTGAACTTCAGGTTCATATATGAAAATGATAAATGTAGAACTTTTGATTTTAAAAGTTACAACTAAGAACTTCAGGTCCTGATTTAATTTGTAATTGTCAATAATAATTGTATCTTTGAAATTCAGCATATTTCTATTGGATATGGCTGAATATGAAGCATTTTCGATGTATAGTTTAGTTCCACTTACTACTAAAATTATGGTTCTTCTAGAGCTTTCAATTAATATTAAATTCGAGAAATATTTCTTATCTCGAAAAATATATAACAACACTATCAAATAAGCATATCTCCTCCTCTTTTTTCGAGAGCGGATAATTTATTTTGTAATTCTATATGATTTCTAAAAATCTTCATAAATATTGATCAATGATATCTACAAATAAGATACAAATTTTCTGTACATCAAGTACATAATCATTGTATTTTTGTATCATTCAAAATAATATCTTCAAAATATTTGAAAGTACTAAACATATTCTGGATATTTGAAAGATCTAACCTTTTTAACATAAACATATCACATCCGGTGATGATTCAGATTTTAATAAACTTAAAATAATAATTCAAGATTGTAAGGAGAAAGTATATGAAAATAAATATTTTTAAAGTAAATAAGAAGATATAAAAAGAGTAATACAAATTTATAAATTGTAGTCACAAATGTGTTATGATTTCACTTACGAGAGCCTTATTCCTTTACTGTGGCAGAATTTCTCGATTATATCTATACCTAGTGGGAATTAACATTCACTACTGGGAATATTAAGAAACTGATTTTCGTGTTCTATGAGAATATCATGTTTTATTTATAAATTGTGGTTTAAAACTGCGATATTAGAAGTTAATTTAAACATCAGGTCTAGTTATTTTTTTTTATTATTGCAGATATGCGTATTTGGAACTTCATGCTCTCTTGAAAAATATTTTTTTGATCTAGAATTTCAGGTTCTTATCTTACATTATTATTTAGAACATCGGGTTCTAAAAATGAAATTATAATATTTAGAACTTCAAGTTCATAAATATGGTATTATAAATTCAAAACTTCAGGTTTTGTGGTAGATTTAAAACTTCATGTTATAATCTAAAATTTTAATTGATAGGGTTAGAACTTCAAGTTCTTTAATTGTAAGATAAATTTAGAACTTCAGATTCTATAATTATTTTGTAGATTTAGAACTTCAGGTTCTAATCTAAAGATTAAATAGTGAGGTTAACCTTTAGAATTTCATGTTCTAATTTACCTATTATAGTTAAGAAAAAATTATAAAATAATAATAAAAATATAGTTTCTATTTTCTGATGTGGAAGATCCAAATTAATGGAACCACAAAGTATATTCATAAAAATAATAACAATATAGCATATTAGAACTACGAATTCTAATTCTCAAAACTCAAAACTTCAGGTTTTGATAATTTTATTTTTACGGATTCCGCTTTTATCCATCAAAATCAATTAAATAATTAAATTAATGAAAACATAATTTGATTTGATGAATTGGTACACATGCTACAGACACATGATTATCAAATTCAATAGTTGCACATAATTGAATTCTCAAATTCAATTCATTATGAATAATAGCCGCACGTCATGACTCATGATCAACAAGGCTTCAGACCGTAGGTCATTATGTTACAGTCTTAATCATTATATTTAGATAAAAGAATAGAAAGAGTCTTAATCATTATATTTAGATAAAAGAATAGAAAGATTGTTGACGGCTGATTTTGACTGCTCGATTTTGGACACGGACCGTCCTTCCAAGATAACTGAAGACGATCTAGCACTGCTTCAGCAGCGATATGACATTCCGATAGATATCGCCCTCGAAGTCCCCAGTCCAATGGATCGTGCTAGTCAACCCGATGAGGGTTCGGTGGCTCTTCTCCTGGCTTTCTTTGAGTGTGGACTCCGGCTGCCAATTCAACGTTATTTCGCCTGGATGCTGGCCGAGATGGAGATCGCCCCTGCCAATTAAGCCTGAATAGTTGGAGGATTTTGGCCAGGCTATATGTGATTTGGAGTCGAGCGGGACTCGGCGAACCCTCTCTTGAAGAAGCGAAGAGGTTGTATCGGTTGAAGGCCAACCCAAGAACACACCAGGTTGGTACTACCTTTCTGCTTACGCCGATTCGTCAAACATCGTCGGCAAACTCCCCGACTCCAACAAAAACTTCAAAGATTTATGGTTTTGGGCCACAGGAGATTGGGGACGGGTCCTGAGATCATATGAAGAGGAGGTTTCCGTCCCGGACATCTTTAGAGTGGGAGGTTAGGAATCTAACCCTTAGTGTTCCTGCTCTTGATTTTACGATAGGTTTCTAACTTCTTTGACTCTTCCCAACTTGTTGGAGGGATGCTCTCAAGGTCTCCCATCAGGTCCGGGCGCGGGTGCGCTGGGCTCGGCGATATGCCGACCATTGGAAGCAATTGGTTAACGATGCGGCCTTTGTCGAGTAGGGCCTGATTCAGACTGCTCCTCCGAAGGTCCGGGGCGGATATGTAGATTCTTACTAACCTTCTGACCGATCCCTTTGTTTGCTTAGCATGATAATGATTTGAAATTATTCAGATTCTGGACTGACCACTTCTCTGCCCTTTTCCTTTTGCAGGAATGTCGAAGAGGCCGAAATATCTTGACCAGCTGGCTGGCGCAACAAAGAAAACCGGCCAAGTTGGGGCCGGGCCCTCTCGGAAATGGCCAGCGACTGCCGAGGCCAGAAAGGTGACCGAAGAGGCAGCCCCGTCAGCTACCCAAAGCTTATCTCCCCCTTCCAGGGCATCGCCTACAGTCTCCGCCCGACCTGCCAGCCCATCAAAACCTACTAGAAAAATGAGGCGTCCATTCGGGGCGGAGGAAGCCGAGCTGACTCGGGAGGCGGAGGAGGAACAAGTCCTGAGTAAGAGGCAGCCAGTTCAGAAGGAGTAGAAAGTGCCGGAGGGTTTTTCCAGAAAGGGGAAAAGTGCCGTTATTCTCGGCTCAGAGGACCTCGGTCAGGACATTAGGGAGGCCACTTCTCACCTGGTGTCGGCATTCAATGAACTAGCCGAAGTGGTCCCTCCGGCGAAGATTCCAAGATATGAAGATCTTTCTCCCGAGGATGTGTTTACGGGGTTGTGCTCCCAGATGGCCAAGGTAGCCACATTTCCCTCGTTCTCATTATGAGTCCATGACTTTAACCTATTTTCTGATCTTTCTATTTCTCCTCGGCAGGTGACCTATCTGGCGGCCAAGAACAAGGATCTCCTTCTGAGCCTTCTATTCGAGGGTGGCCAAGCTCAGAGGCTCCAGAACCGACTTACTGAAATGGAGGCCGAGCTGGCCCGTAAAGAAGAAAACATAAAAAATCCGGAGCTGGCCGACGTTGAGGCCCATACCACAAATAAAGCTCTCAGGGCCGCCGCCTCTCTAGAGAGAAAAAATGCTGATGCTGCCAAGAAAGACTTGGAGGCTGCCCAGGCCGATAACAGGATCCTACAGGTGGAAGTGCGCAGCGTTGAGTCCAAGCTGAGGGCCAAAGATGAAGAGCTGGTACGGGCCCGGGACGAGTTTATGAGGAAGGAGGCTGAGTTGGAGGTTGAGAGGGACGCAATCAGACTTGAGGGGGTCAGGGACTGCGCCGAGATAATCCCGATGATATTGCCCAACCTGGATATGGGGCCTATCCACGCAGCCATCCACTTCTGCAAAGGGGAAATTTCATAGAAGGAGTTTCAAAGATGGCTACCCCTTTCTCCCGAAGAGGTGATGGACCCCGACCCCATTTCGATCGCCCCAGCTCCTGATGAGGACCGACCTGAGGCTCTTGCTCCTGAAGAGAACTGTCCTGAGGCTCATACTCCGGCCCCTGAAGCTATAATTGTCGGGACCTCTCAGGCTGTCAACGTGGAAGCCACCATCACTTCTCCCGAGGTCGAGCCAATCCACCCGCCATTCGGGCCTGCCGAGGAAGAACTATTGCCCTTGCGCGGGCCGATCTGTAAGGGGCAACCCGAAAGGGGCCTCGTGTAGTTCTGAACATATTTTATTCTCTTTGTAATAACTTTTCACAAGTATATTTATATATGTTGTTTATTCCATTTTTTGTATTTCATACTTGCTCCGAATGCTTCCCTGCAAACAATCACTCGTGGCCCGGCCGACCTGAGCCGAGAATATGGTCTTGTGGTGAGACGAAACCCGCCTTCGGGCTGAGGGAAACACTTGGCACTGAGGGAAATGTCACGTCCCCAGTCCAACAAGACAATCTCAGTGGGACGTAACCCGACCCCGAGCTGAGAGAAACACTTGGCACTGAGGGAAATGTTACGTCCCCAGTCCAAAAGATAGACTCAGTGGTACGTAACCCGATCCCGAGCTTAGAGAAAAACTTGGTACTGAGGGAAATGTTACGTCCCTAGTCCAAAAGACAGACTCAGTGGTACGTAACCCGATCCCGAGCTGAGAGAAAAACTTGGTACTGAGGGAAATGTTACGTCCCCAGTCCAAAAAATGGCCTCGGCGGAACGAATCCAGCCCTGAGCCGAGTAACAAAGTGGCATGGGCGGAATGAATCCAGCCCCAAGCCGATTATCCAAGAGGCCTCGGCGGAACGAATCCAGCCTCGAGCTGATTAACCAAGAGGCCTCGGCGGAACGAATCTAGCCCCGAGCCGACTAATCCTTGGGACTTATTCAGAATGGAAGTGAATCAACCTTTGAAGCCATATCGAATTTGGCATGGACATCCCATTGCCAGACCCGCGAAAGACAAAAACAAAACTTTGAAAAATAAAATCAAAAAATGGGAGTGACTCGAAATGAAATATTTTGCAAGTGTAAAAAACAGCACGAATACCTCAAAACAGCGTCCCGTCCGAGGTCTCCAAAACACAATTCAGAATCTTTCAGTTCAGAGTCCCGGTGAACCAGGATTTGGATCAAAGAGCGTTTACGATGGTAAGGGCACATTCCTCTATACGTCAGGTCACTATGGAGCATGTGTTTCGTTTGAGGGCTCCTCCTTACAACGTTGGAGCAAGCAAACGCCACGAGGGCATAATCCATCCTCGTGTTATGCTTCTCATGGATCCGAATGACCGAACAAGTAGGGATCAAAGAGTGTCCATAACATTAAGGGCATGCTCCTCCTTATGCTCGGTAACACTGGAGCAAGCAAACGCCACGAGGGCATAATCCTTCCTCGTGTTATACTTCTCACGGATCCAAATGACCGAACAGGTAGGGATCAAATAGTGTCCATAACATTAAGGGCATGCTCCTCCTTATGCTCGGTAACACTGGAGCAAGCAAATGCCACGAGGGCATAATCCATCCTCGTGTTATGCTTCTCACAGATCCGAATGACCGAACAGGTAGGGATCAAATAGTGTCCGAAACATTAAGGGCATGCTCCTCCTTATGCTCGGTAACACTGGAGCAAGTAAACGCCACGAGGGCATAATCCCTCCTCGTGCTATGCTTCTCACGGATCCGAATGACCGAACAGGTAGAGATCAAAGAGTGTCTGAAACATTAAGGGCATGCTCGTCCTTATGCTCGGTAACACTGGAGCAAGCAAACGCCACGAGGGCATGATCTCTCCTCGTGCTACGCTTCTCACGGATCTGATGGTCAGACAAAACGTGTGGGAACAAACTCATTGTAGCTGTCTTTCCTCAGCTGGCCAGACCGGTCATCTTACGGGGGTACACCCTCCCTGCGATTTCCATCTCGAAATATCCCTTATGAATGCAAGTCATAGGGTAGCTCTGCTCCAGCTTCGGGGGTTTGACTTTACTACGAAATGTTTCGCGTGCTCCCTTATGCGCTTCATCCCTTGATGTAGTCCTGATCCTCCAAAATGATATGAGTTAGGTCGGGGTACTTTTGCCCGGGGTTTTTATGGTAGTGCTTGTGATTGGTATGTTACAGGTTTGGTGCTTTTCCTGATCCCGGATTGTCCCTTCGCGTCGAGTATGTCCCCGAAATACTGAATATGACTTTCAAGTTTAATTTGAAAAAGCGAGTGAAGATTTTCTTGACTGAAAAAAAAAAAAATTTATTCATATTCGGGGACCTGCTACCCTTCCTACAACTCTCCGCGGGATATTTTGGGAGAGGGTTTATTTGATCTCCTAAGCCTAGTCGGGTTTTTTTTTTTTTTAAAAAAAAAGTAATAAAGAAAAAACCTACTGGAAGTACTTACTCAACATCTCGGCGTTCCAAGGTTTTTTTTAGCCGTGTGCCGTCCAGCTGTTCCAAAGTATAGGCACCCGGCCTTACCACTTCCATAATTCTATAGGGTCCTTCCCACTTGGCACCTAACGAACCTTCCTCCGGCCTTCGTTCCCTTATCTTTTTCGGGTACCCGCTTCAATGCAAATGGTTTCCCTTGAGAGGGTGGTGAAACAGCTCCGAGCCACCTTCTGGCTTCCGCACACAATTCCAATCACTTCCCGGGTGGGGAATTTCAACTTCAAGTAATAGCAAGACATTGCAGCCTTTGTCTTCATCATGAAAGGCCGACCAATAATGACTTGGTAACTGCTCATGCAATCCACCACCGTGAAATTTATCATAATCGTCATTGCCAATTGTATCCTTCCCAGTGGGGCGACCGTTGAGCCCCCGAAGCCGTATAGGGGAGTCCCATCGTCGGTTAGAGTCGCATACTCCACACCAAGGCCGTCCAAAGCCTCCTTGGAGATTATATCCACCGCACTCCCGGGATCCACTAGGATTCTTTCTACCTCAGAACCACCAATTTTCGCCTTGATTATTAATGCATCATCGTAGGGGAAACTCACCCCTCGAGCATCCTCATCCGTAAACATTATTGGCACTGACCGACCACCTTGTATTTTCGAGGCCCGTTCTGTTTCTAACACTTCCAACCCCCCGAGCCCGACTATAGTTTTTTCTTGACCGGTTAGATTCCCCGGCCAGTGTCTTCCCCCCTGCGATGATGTTCACATGTCGGCAATGTGCTCTCTGCCTGGCCGTCATAACTTCATGGTCAATATAATTATTCAAGTACCCATTCCACGCCAGGTCTTCTATTTGCTCCCGCAAGTCTTTGCATCCATTCGTCGTATGTCCCCTCAAATTGTGATGCATGCAATAGGTTTTATTATTCCTCCTGTCTGGCGGGAATCTCCTGAGGTCAGGTTCTATCAAAAGACCTCTTCCCTGGATTTTCATGACGATTTGCCCCAGTGGTTTATTCAGAGGAATGTATGCCTCTTCCCCGGCCACATGGTTCACCTGGGTCGAGATTCTCTTTTCTTGGTCATCCCGAGGTACCGGCTTGAATTCCCTTCGCCTCGGGGGTGATTTTTTTAATTCCCTATCTGGCCTGTGAGGAGCTTCTACCCTCGTCGTCCTCTCCCTGATAGTTGTCCCCCTCCGGGTGATTCTCTCCTCATCTTCCAACAAAACAAATTTTCGGGTTATTTCCAGAGCGGTGGCATAATCCGGTGTACCCTGGATCCTTAGGTGAGTCCACAACTTTCCGATCTTTAAGGCTCCCTTCAAACTCTCCAAGGCCTCGAGCGACTCATATCCTCCGACCTCGAGCACCATGCTATGGTACCGCTCAATGAAAGCCTTTAGGGGTTAATCGTCCCCCTGTTTCATGAGCCTTAATTCCCCAATTGTCTTCTTTGGGACGCAGGCCCCCTTGAAGTGTCGAACAAATGACTTTCTGAGTTGCGCGAAGCTTCCGATGCTCCCTGGGGCTAGACTTCTGAACCACAGAATGGCAGACCCCCCAAGGTTAGGGGAATACTTTGCAAATGACATCCCCTACTACTCCTTGGAACTCCATCAATATGACAAAACTCTCAATATGGGATTTTGGATCAGTGTGGCCTTTGTAGGGCGTCATGGACGGCATGTTGAATCGCCTTGGGAACTTTGCCGACCTTATTTCTTCTGTGAAGGGAGATTCAACCTCGCTGTCCCGAGCATCTCCCATGTCTGTTTTGAGGTTCGCTCCCCACTTGGCTATTTCTCCTAAGCATAAAGGTAGTACCAACCATGGTGTGTTCTTGGGTTGGCCTTCAAGCGATACAACCTCCTCGCTTCATCAAGAGAGGGTTCGCCGAGTCCCGCCCGACTCCAAATCACATGTAGCTTGGCCAAAATCCTACAACTATTGAGGCTTAATTGGCAGGAGGCGATCTCCATCTCGGCCAGCATCCAGGCGAAATAACGTTGAATTGGCATTCGGAGTCCACACTCAAAGAAAGCCGGGAGAAGAGCCACTGAACCCTCATCGGGTTGACTAGCACGATCCATTGGACCGGGGACTTCGAGGGTGATATCTATCGGAATGTCATATCGCTGCCAAAGCAGTGCTAGATCGTCTTCAGTTATCTTGGAAGGACGGTCCATGTCCAAAGCCGAGCAGTCAAAATCACCGGGCTCTGGTTCCTTTCGTGGAACTCTATGATGATAGGTATCTTCTTCAATTTCGGAAGGAGTGGGAGTAGTGTCGAGGTCCTCTACGCTTGGTGCCTCCGAGCTCGAGGAAAGCTCTACGACAGGGGGAATTGAAGGTTTAGCAGAGTTTGCTGAGGAAGACCCGTTGTCAGACATCCCTAACATCCGAGAAATAAAAAAGGGGGGAAGGTCAGACTACAGCTAATTTCTAAAACTAAGCATGTGGGATCTAAATGCCCTAAGAAAACATCAGTCAAGCCATAAATCTCTCCCTAGCAACATCAAGTCAAACACATAACCCAGAACGAACCTAAATGTCCCTAATCCCAAAAGTCCAGGCATGCTTCACACAAAAAAAAAACAGGATTCGCAACCCATGAAAAGCAAAGCAATGAGGCCGTTCAGAAGACTTACTAGTTTCTTTCGGAAGGATTGAAGACTGCTCGGTACGATCTGGTTGTTCTTTGAGTTCATTGGTCACAGTCGGGAAAGAGGAGCTCTCACGGTTGGGAAAGTTTGAAGTGTTCGTGAAAAAAGGCAACAGTGTTTACTCCGTTTTGTTATAATCTGTTCGATGCATTTGTGGCCGTTGGATTGAACGAAAGCGTCAGATATACGCCACGTGTCATTTTTTAAATGATCTTTCAGAATTGGATAGACGGCTGAGATTGGGCGTCCTTTGAGTTGGCAATGGCGGTCGGATTATTTGCTTTTTGGCGGGAGAACGACGGATGGTTGACAAGTGGCAGGCTCCCGTTAAACCTTAGAAGTGATCTGATGGGCATTTAAGAGGATGTGACGGTTGCGCGTCTCGATGGGCGGTTTACAGAAGGGCAATAAAGGGATTTCGCTTCGTCTGAAAGAAAGTCAGGCTGAACACCTTAGTCAGACCGAGGATGAGATAAGTGTAGGCCGATGAATTTTTTCCTTCAAAGATTGGCCACCAGTTCGTCAGCAAATACCACTCTTTTTATATAGTTCCCGGCACCAACTTGTATAACTCGTTGGAACCGAGAACTAGGGGACATATGTTGATGGTATTTTCAGGCCCTATGATATTTAAGCAGTACGGCAGTGGTAAAAAGGTAACTCCCTTGTTGATCGAGATCATTAATACCGACCCGACCACATGAGTGAAGGGCCGAGCACTTTATGATCGGTAACCGACCACTCCAGACCGGATGGTCGGGCATTATCAGATCGATAGCAGCATTCTCAGTTCAAAGACCATTGTGACCGACCTCATGAAGACCGAGAATATGGCGAGATATGCTCCAGAAGATAAGACATCCTATTTTTTACAGATAAGAAGATAAGTTATCCTACTTTCATGGGGAAAAATTGATAAATCAGTGTCCTAATAAGATAAAGGAAGTGAATGTAGTTTTGACTAAGAATTCTTATGAGAAAAGGAAAACTGTTTCTTTACTATTATAAATATGAGGGGAAATTGTGCTTATAAGGTAGAGTTGAGAAGAGAACAAGAGAGAATTAGTCTTGTAAACACAAAACAGATCAGAGAAACATATTTTGGTAATAAAACATCGTCCGTTCTGCGCCCGTGGATGTAGGTTGGATCTAATCCACCGAACCACGTTAAATATCTTTGTTGATTGGTGAATTTACTTATCTTTTGCCATATTTGCTTTTGGTTTCCCATAAACGAAATAAATTCACAGTTGGAGGAAGATTGTCTCGGGAGTAAAAAACACTTATTGCCTCTGAGACCAAAATCAGCCGTCAACAAAGATCACGACTCTTTTTTCCTAATGATGGGTCAAATAGCTCAAAGTCAATTCCACACAAGGCTTCAGGCCGTGGGTTTCTTTGATGGCTTCTCTGGAGTTGAAGGGATTGATGCTTGAATCTCCAATACCACATTTTGCCCAGCAAAGGCAAAAGCCACGTCACTTAGCAGCAGCAATTAGCCAACGAGGTTTCTCAAGTAATATGAGAACATTGTCCTGAACTTGATTACAACTTCAAGTCGCGTTTGTATCATATTTGATCATGATTATGATTCGTGAGAAAGAATGAAATAAAAATAATTCGTGTTGATAACGTGTTATAAAAGTAAAGAGAAATAGAAGAATAACTTACCTTGTAAAGCTGCACGCTTTTCTTATTAGTTCACAAATCAATCAATCAAAACTACAAAGGGTTCCTCTATTTATAGGGAGGAGTTATGGTATGATAATTATCCCTATTTAATATGGGATAAGTTACAATAATAATAAAATAATTATCTAGAAGATAAAGATTAAAGTAGTGGGGACCATACTATATATTTACAATAAGATCTAATTTTATAAGTTAGTTATTTTTTATATCAGTAAAAGTTATTAGGTTATTTTTGTAAATTTCCCTTTTTGTATCTATCATCTTCGGAGGATTATATTTGTCAAAATCCATATTTCATGCCAGATTTTGAGTATATTTAAGGGAATTTGGAAAAACTAACCAAATTTTTTTTTTTTCATTTTTCATTAAAACCAGTCATAAAGTTTGGATTTTGTCAAAATGATAATTTTCTCCGAAATAGACTTCGGAGAATACTCGTTGTAACTCATTTTGGCAAATGACAGTTTTTTTTTTGTTAGTTTTGCCAATATCCCTATATTTAAACTGTATAATTATTGTTGTATTTTTTTTTCGTTTTTATTAAAAAAAAAAAACTCAATTAGGATATAAGCTTTTTTATTTAGTTCAAGCCAAAGTTAAGAATTTACATTTCATTTTATTATAAAAAAAATTAGTAAAAGAGACAAGAAATTAACCCAAAAAAATCAAAAATAAAAAATAAAAAACACATGCCTCCCGCCGTCCCGCGCCTGCAGTGGGCTATGTGTTTAAAAAAAAATCTTTTTTTTCCTTTCAATTTTTATTTAAAAATTAAATATTTTTTAAAATATAAAGTGTTTTATGAAAAAATTACATATTATTATTTTACAAATCTTAAATTTTAAAACAAAATTCATTATCGATACGTTTTAAAAAAAATATCAAAAAATAATCATTAGATTTATAAGAGAATAATGATTTTAAATTAATCATTTTCAAATACTCATAACTCATTCATACGGACTCCAAAACATAATTTATACAAATATACATATACTTGACATATATACCAACAACTTTTATCAATAAATTTCTCTCAAATTCGGACTTACGTAAGGTCAAAATAAGCCCCAAAATTATTACATCACACACAATTCACGTTGACATCTGTCATAGTTATGTGTATCTCAATCACATTATTTACCTTCAGTCACTTTTGTGACCTTAGTCACATCAATTATCTCAGTAACTTTACCGACCCTTAATCACAATTGTGACTTCAATCGTATCTGTTAGCACCTTTTTTATTGGCATGTATCCGTGACAAAACAAGTTCAATTGAGTTGTAATCTTTCATGAAGATCTTTGTGCAATTGGACTGGTTTCTGGCTGCTGTGCATCAGACATGCGTTCGTGGTGCGTTCGTTGCAGTGTTCGAACGTGTTGCGTTAGTGGCACGTTCTTTATTGGGTTCAAACGGGATCATTCCAGAGAGCAAACGTTCGACTCACGTTCTTGGTGGGTTCGAACGAGATCATTCCAGAGAGCATCCGTTCGTTGTGCGTTCGATGGCCGTTCGAACGAGTCTTTCCAATGGGCACGCGTTCGTGGAGTGTTCTAGTAAGAGTTCGAACGCCAGTCGCATCTGGACGCGTTTTTGGCCTGCAAAACCCTAGTTTTTCACCCTACCTATAAATATAACACTTAGCCGCAATTCTCATTAGTTGAAACACATTCCTTTTGAGCCAAAACCTCTCAAAGCTTTCAACTCTCTTTGATTTCACCTTGAAGACTCTTTGAATCTCATGTCTTCTTTGTTAATGGTGAAATCCATTCTTTGATAAACCTTCAACACAACTTAACCCAAATTCCCTAAGCCTTTAGAGTTATTTAGGAGGAAGTTTGGTAGTCGGAGTTCCGGCGTCATTGGTGATATAATCTACTCAGAGACTTCAGAGGTTCTGAAGAAAACCGTGGGTCGCGGGCTTGAGGAGTTCCTTGAGTTCTTGCAGTATTGAGGTACTTGAGTCGGTGGAGTTGCCACCATAGGTCTTGCCATCGCTGTAAGTTTTTCTCTATATAGTGGATTCGGGTGGTAGCCTATACCCGGAGTGGTTTTTTACTCTGAAGAGTTTTCCACTTTGTCACCAAAATTATTGTGTTGAATTGTGTGTGATTGATTTACTTTTCCGCAATTTCTATTATTGATTAATATTGTGGTTTGATTATATTTGCTGCTTTAATTATTGTTATTGTTTTTACATTTGCAGCATATTATTTTTGTTGGTTGATTTGGTAATTGCATGTCTCAATTCCATAGTAGCAGTAATTAGGACTTGTCCTGTTTATTGCTTGTAATTCCGCATAGGGTCAGAACTTTGTGTAAAATCGAATTTTCAATTGGTATCAGAGCCTGAACTCGATCCTTGACCCATTAGCTATGGAACGTAGCCAACCTTTAAATTGTCTCTCATTCATTGATGATGATACCATCACGAATAGTGATTTGGCCTTGTTTGCAAATAAGTTTAGGAAATTCTTTAAACTTAAGAAGAGTGGCCATAACAGTAATAGGAATAGGAAGGATATGCCTAGAGAGAGTAGGTATAGCAGGAGTGAGTCTAGAGAGGACATGGGTAGTAGACCCTGTGGTGTCCAGTGCCATGAATGTGAAGGATATGGGCACATTAGATCCGAGTGTCCCACATATCTTAGGGCTAAAGGCAAGAAAGTCATGGCAGCATCCCTTAGTGATTCTGAAGGTGATGATTCTCCTAAAGGCAATTATATGGCATTTCCTGCTAGTGTGACGGTGAGAGGAACGAGTATGTTAGAGATTTTGGTTCAGAATCCTCTCACAGTAAGTCAGTTGATGAGGATAGTCTTCAAGTAGCTTATGCTAAACTTTTTAAAGAAAGTTTAGCTATTAAGAAGACTAATATAGAGGTCAATAAGAGGCTGAAAGCTGTAGAGCTTGAAAAGAATGAAGCTCAAGCTAAATTTGAGCAAAGTCTCTTGATGGTAGATGACATGGAGGAGAGGAATAAATACATAATAGATAGAGTCCAAATATTAGAAACCGAACTTGAAGATGCTAGAACTCAGTTGTCTGTATTTTCTAGTGGGAATAAGAAAGTGGACCGTATGTTAGGTATTAGGTTTGAGCCTAACTGTGATAAGGCGTCAACTTCTAGAGTCGTGCCTAAACCTCATAAACGTGACTTAGACAAAATGCATGTTGAGTGTAGTCATGTGATTCCTTATGTTGTTCCTCGTCATGTTTCCCAACCTCAATCTAGAGGTGTTGTGGGTAAACCTCGCTCTCATCCGAGGTTTGTGCCTGTTTGCCATCATTGTGGCAAGGCTGGACACATTAGGCCTAAGTGCTTCATGCTCCACAAGCAAAAGCAGAGGCCTAAGAAGGTGTCACCTAGATTTGACTCTTCAAATCTAGCTTCTCAAGTTTCTGCACTAACTAAACAGACAAAATTTCTTGGTGAGAAACTTAATTTGTTGACTAGGAATTCTCAAGTGGATGAGGTTCCTAGAAAGGTTTGGGTTAGGAAGCAAGATGAATTCCCATCTTCCTCTGCGTGTCCTGATGGACATTATGAGAGTACACTTCGGTGTAACTCTGCTTGAAAGATGCATTTTATTTTCCTATTGCATGTGTGTGTGCGTGTGTTTTATGTTTTTGCACGTTTATTTTGTTTTCACAGCATATGGGTGTGTGTGTCTTGTTTTTGTTATATATCCCTTGGTATATAGGATGAAAACCCGGACATAAATTTCATAGCCGATTCTGAATGGACGGTAGTATGATCTGCACTCGGGATACAACTCCACGTACCATTGGATGTTTTACAAGTCTGTTTGTGTCTTTATTTTATTTGTTAAAATCTGAAAAATTCAAAAAAAAAATCGAAAAAGACCAAAAATATTTTTTTACGGCTTGTTAGAGCATGAAAAACTTATGCATGTGATCCTGGTATGTATGATATATGATTATGCATGTATGATATGCTTTTATTTTTCTTGATGCTCTATATAATGAGTGTGTGTGATAAAAACCTTTGGTATATCCTGTGCTTGCACCTCACATACACGTTTTTATTTTATCAAGGCTTGGTCGCATATATGAGTTTTTGGACTGGCAATCTAATTTCTATCATATCTTGTTTGCTCAATAGTGTGACCTTTGACTAGTTGACCTTGTTATCCCCTTTTGCAAAAGTAAAAAGAAATATATTTAAAAAAAATGAGACTCAAGTGCAAAAGAGCCAAAATGGCCAAATTCAAAAGATAAGGGCAAAAACCCTTCACTCGAAAGAGTTATTATATATGAGCTCATGATATTTATGGGGTAAACAATATAGCATGCAACCAATGTTGCTTATTTTCAGGTCCTAGTAGTGCTGGGTTTGAACACCTATTTTGTGAACTTGGTTTGTTTAGAGATGGATTTCTTTGGCTGTGTCCAGCTCATAAAATAAGGTCTTAAGCCTTGATTCGTTATGCACTTTATTTTTCCACGCAAGTGCTTTATATGCTTTGGTGTTTATGTCATATGCATAAGTGGTGTATTTAGCCACTTTTAAAATGATGCATATTTTTTCATGTCATAAACAGTTGAATACTGACTGGGTATCATTGTATCAGCTTGAAATGTTGTTTCAGTCAGTTTTTGACAGGATTTTTTTGTTTATCTCAGTATGTGCTTGTGTGTGCTTCATGTTATTGCATACCAATTTGTTCTTTCTTGTGCACCTTTCTGAGTTTTGATTTACTTCCCGTGTGTTATTTTGCTAACTATATGTGCCTGTTAGTGAGGGGGAGTAATTCCTGTTTGTTTATGCTCTTGCATGAGTTGTCTCATGTTCTCCTGTTATTTTTCCTGTTTCTTTTACCCTTTGTCATTTCGTGACAAAAAGGGGGAGAGTAATATATTAAGGGGGAGAGCCTTAATATATAGGAGAGAGCCGTAGAATATCCTTTAGATATCTCCATTTTAATGGGAGTTAAGATTAAGGGGGGAGGGATTTCTACTTATACATGTATGAGATTTTTACCTGTTTTATTGTATACTTGATAATCCAAATGTTTTTCACGGTATATTGTTGTTTGTGGATGTTTTAGGTAAGCATGTATGTTGCTGCGGTGACATTATTTTCAAGACTACTTGTTAGGTGTTAGATCGAGTCCATTTGTAATAAGTCACTGTTTTGATGGTTGACAGTTGACTATTTGCTTTGTTGGGTCTATTACAGTAGTATTTGTATTAGGTAGTGTTTTGTCACGGAATGCCAAATGGGGAGATTGTTAGCACCTTTTTTATTGGCATGTATCCGTGACAAAACAAGTTCAATTGAGTTGTAATCTTTCATGAAGATCTTTGTGCAATTGGACTGGTTTCTGGCTGTTGTGCATCAGACATGCGTTTGTTGCAGTGTTCGAACGTGTTGCGTTAGTGGCACGTTCTTTATTGGGTTCGAACGGAATCATTCCAGAGAGCAAAAGTTCGAGTCACGTTCTTGGTGGGTTCGAACGAGATCATTCCAGAGAGCATCCGTTCGTTGTGCGTTCGATGGCCGTTCGAACGAGTCTTTCCAGTGGGCAAGCGTTCTAGTAAGCGTTCGAACTCCAGTCGCATCTGGACGCGTTTTTGGCCTGCAAAACCCTAGTTTTTCACCTTACCTATAAATATAACACTTAGCCGCCATTCTCATTAGTTGAAACACATTCCTTTTGAGCCAAAACGTCTCAAAGCTTTCAACTCTCTTTGATTTCACCTTGAAGACTCTTTGAATCTCATGTCTTCTTTGTTAATGGTGAAATCCATTCTTTGATAAACCTTCAACACAACTTAACCCAAATTCCCTAAGCCTTTAGAGTTCTTTAGGAGGAAGTTTGGTAGTCGGAGTTTCGGCGTCATTGGTGATATAATCTACTCAGAGACTTCAGAGGTTCTGAAGAAAACCGTGGGTCGCGGGCTTGAGGAGTTCCTTGAGTTCTTGCAGTATTGAGGTACTTGAGTCGGTGGAGTTGCCACCATAGGTCTTGACCATCGCTGTAAGTTTTTCTCTATATAGTGGATTCGGGTGGTAGCCTATACCCGGAGTGGTTTTTTACTCGGAAGAGTTTTCCACTTCGTCACCAAAATTATTGTGTTGAATTGTGTGTGATTGATTTACTTTTCCGCAATTTCTATTTTCTATTATTGATTAATATTGTGGTTTGATTATATTTGCTGCTTTAATTATTGTTATTGTTTTTACATTTGCAGCATATTATTTTTGTTGGTTGATTTGGTAATTGTCTGTCTCAATTCCATAATAGCAGTAATTAGGACTTGTCCTGTTTATTGCTTGTAATTCCGCATAGGGTCAGAACTTTGTGTAAAATCGAATTTTCAGTATCTGTGATCTTAGTCACATTAGTTACTTCTTTCACATTGAGTACAGTCACAATTGTGTCCTCAGACATATTGTCGATCATCAGTCACATTGCCGACCATCGAGCACATTAAGCATAGCCACAATTGTGACATCAATAACATTATTTATTTCAGTCACATTGTCAAGTATCAGTCATATTGTCAAGTATCAGTCATATTACCTACCCCCAGTCACATTGATGTTATTATTATTGTTGTTGATGTTTTATAAGGATAAAATGGAGAAAAAAAATAGGTCAATCTTTTTTTATTTTAAAAAGGATTAAAGATGAATTAAACTTAATTTTAGGATTAAAAAGAAAGAAAATTAAGAGGTAGAATTTTTTATAAAATAATTGGAAACCATAATTTTTTTTAAAAATTAAATATATATATTTTTTATTAGGAATTGGACATCTTATCCATCTTAAAGCTTACCCATCTTAGTACCCCTATTTTGATTTCAACATTCCTTCCTCTCTTTTTTGGAAGAAAAATGGTGAGATGGGCATAATTTTGGCGCTTATTATTTTTGTTGACTCTTATTCTTTGAAATTTAGAAATAAAAGTTAAATAACTGTTCATAGTTAGATATTTAGATTTTTATTTATTAATTTAGAATAGTTTATTATATAATCTTTTTTTTAATCTATAAATGCTTTATTAAGATATTATAAAAATCAAAGATGTTTTGATGGAGACCAGAAAAATTGAATTTCGACTTAAAATTACTTTTGAGTAGGGACCAAAGATCTAAGATAATTTTGAGTTGAAATAGATTGAGAATGACACGGATATGATATTCTCAATTTTTAGGATATTGGATCGACAATTGAAAGTTCATATCCACAACATATCTATTTATATTCACCTGTATCCGTCCACCAATGTGAATATCTGTATACGTCTGAAATGTTGCAAAATCAGAAAAATTAGAAATCTACTAACAAATTTATGATATATATATATATAACAACTGGTTTATTTAATATAAATCTAAAAATTCAATATAAATTTATTCAACACGGTTCAATAAACACAACACCAATAACTCAACACAATTTTGAAGAACAATTTCAACACATATAAATTATATAATCTCTTCTTTAGTTTTTGGACAGATAATGAATATCTGGTACATATATATTCTTAACGAATGATGATTTTTTTCTAATTGTATCAAAATAATCCGTAATCATATTGCTTAGTTAAAGAATCTTAGATTATTTAATATGTTTTCATCATAAATGAATGATTTATAATTATTTTTGAAGGATCTTGATAAATAATTTTTTTTTTTTTTTCAATCATATAAAATATAAAATTTATTCTTTTTAATTAATTTTCGATTAATCATAAATCGAAAGCTGACATAAAATGATTTGTTAGCTATTTTTTTATTAGGCTGACGACCTCGAAGGGTAAGGTCCAATTAAGTAACTCCTCTCCCGTGACGCAAACCTAATGTAGTTAAGGACATCAGTGGAAATAAACAAAAGTACAGGGGCATATCTGTAAAAAGCAAATGGTTAATAAATAGTCACCTGGTCCCACAGTAGCGGAAGTTCGTTGGCTTTTGGCAGGAGAGAATTGTCTGATCTCAAAACCATTTTCATCTCTGCTTCCTTCGCCTCCCATCTCATCTCATCTCTCTTAGGGTTTTATTTATAAAAACTTTAACAATTAAGTCCTCAATTTCATGCAAATTTGCGCGATTGCCACTACCACAACCGCCGTAAAATTAATTTCTTTAAGAAAATGGAGTCGAATTCGTGGAGCAATCGCCTCTCAACGGCCTCTTCAAGACGTTACCACCACCATCACCAGTCTCGATCTGGTTCGTTTGTTTGTTTTTTTTTTTTTTAAATTGAAAGAAAATTAAAACAGAAATGTTACAAAACGACACCGTCTGACGCGTTTGTTGTTGGAATTTTTGTTTTGGATACAGATCTGTTCATCGGAGGAGGAAGTTACGATGAAACGGACGGTGACGATGATTTGAATGCGCTGTTTCTTTGCCCGTTTTGCGCTGAAGATTTCGACATTGTTGGACTTTGTTGCCACATCGATGAGGATCATCCGATTGAAGCCAGGAACGGGGTAAAGTTTTGAAAAAAAAATCTTCCAATTTTTGAGAAAAAAATTATTAATTTATCATTCCTTTAGTAATAAAGTAATTAGCTTTATGCTTTGTGGGTTGAGCATTAAATTGAATGATCTAATATTTATATTTTTTTTCCTTTTTTTTAAAACAAAATTAAAAGTTAGTTTATTAAAACTGTGATTTTAGCTGTTTGCATTTGCTTTTGTAGTTTATGAATGTTTTCTTCTATGACCAGAAAAGGTTAAAATGTAATGTCATCAGATGGAAATGAAGTAAAGAGTAGAGTAAATGTGTCTCTTTGATAGTAAACAGGGAGCTTCCGAGGTTTGTTTGGTGAATTGAAAATGAATATTTCTGGTGACAGATTATGTTTCTAGTGTTTTAGGTGGTTGGAGTTTAAGCAGTAGATTAGCTGAGAAATTGGTTCATTTCTGTGAACTTATTTGGAATTTGCTCGTGGTAGTATTTGTTTTGGTAGTGGATGATTCAGTTCAGGGGCATTGATTAATTAGGTGTTCACAACCTTGTAGACTTGTTTCCAAATAATTTTTTTAACAAATACTGTGATTTTTATCAAATAATGTGATTTTTGCATACATTTCTAGTTGCTCTAAAACTACATTTATATATGCTCAAAAATTTTGTTTAATTTCTGCTGTCAGGTGTGCCCTGTTTGTGCGAAGAGGGTTGGAACGGATATTGTTAGCCACATAACAATGCAGCATGGGAATTTTTTTAAAATATCCTTTTTTTCTGTTTGTAGGCTTTAGTTTATATTTATCTTGTGAATTAAACTCTCTCTCCTGCTGTTGACCTTTGCTTAATTTATTATTTAATGTAGAGTGAATCATTATTTGTACTTTTTCCCTCTCAAGGTTACTCAGTTTATTTCTTTAGTTGAAGCGTGCCTGTCCTTATGTTTTTTGTTACTTGGTTTCGTCTCCTCTTATGTCCATGATGAAAAGTTTATAGTCTTCCTTGACTGTAAGTTTACATTCAGCGCAAACGGAGATTGCGTAGGGGTGGACCCAATTCGACATTTTCTTTATTGAGAAAAGAATTACGAGATGGAAACCTACAATCTCTTCTTGGGGGATCTTCATACTTTGTTTCTTCCTCTAGTACGGAGGCTGATCCATTGTTGTCATCATTTATTTTCAATTCGCCTAAGCTTGATGGACCTCTTAGCAAGCAACCACTTTCGATTATTGAACCAACCTCAGTGAAGGAAAGCTCAAATGAGAGCTTTCAAGAAAGGTATGTCTGTTGGCATATTTATTTTCTTACAAATTTCATTTCTTTATAAACCAACAAAATTTAGTAATATTGGGATAGGAAAAACCCACCTTATGGCCCCTGTACTCTCAATGTTTTTTACATTACACCCTTGTACTAAATTTTCTACGCATTGCACCTCTGTACTCTTAATGTTTTTTACATTGCACCACTGTACTAAATTTTCTACACATTGCACCCCTGCACTCTCAAAAAATTGACATTCCACCCTTATTTTAACGGCAAGTTAACAGAGTTGAGAAATATTCTGACATCACCCACCCTTATTTCGGATTGGACCGAGCAAATTTTTTTACTTTGAAGTTATGCTAGGGCGCATAACTATATGTTAGGGCGCATAAATATTCTGCTCCTTCTGATACATTCAAAAATCCAACTAATTTATTGCAAAAATTAGATCAAAACTACGATCTTGGAGTGTTATTAATGAACAACAAAAAACAAACAAAGATGCTTCACGGTTATCAGACACCATTCCTAAAGAACGACAACGAGTATTACATGTCATGCGTGCACATTTATAGCAAACACCCATTTTTTTAGCTCTTCTCTTTTAGCATAGGTGCTTCTTCCTAAACCAGGCAGATATGACATAAATAAGGGTGGGTGATGTCAGAATATTTCTCAACTCTGTTAATTTGCCGTTAAAATAAGGGTGGAATGTCAATTTTTTGAGAGTGCAGGGGTGCAATGTGTAGAAAATTTAGTACAAGGGTGCAATGTAAAAAACATTGAGAGTACAGTGGCCTCAAGGTGGGTTTTTCCTATTGGGATATGATGGCTTTGTAAATTTTGCTTGTAGAAGTGTCCGATGTCAATTTTTCCTATGGAATCTGTGAAACCAAAGTAAAATTATATGTAACATTGGTTATCAATTTTGATGACTGATTTTAACTTACTGAACTATCGAAGTTGCATGCCACGTGTGTGCTCTAGTATGCTCAGATTATATCTAGATGCAACTTAGAAGTATCAATCGTACAGTTTGGTGTTAGATAAAATTGATGAAATGGACCTCGAGAGTGGCTAATGCTAACTTTGGTGGCTGTTGATTGTCAACAGATTGTTTGCCATTTAAATAATTTTGTAAGTTTATGGTGACAGGCATGTGCAACAGCCACCACTATCAGACAAGGATCAAGAAGAGAAGGCTCGCAAGAGCGAGTTTGTGCGAGGGCTGGTGCTGTCTACTATTCTTGATGACTATTTATAAGTTACGTGGGGAATTATTGTAATACTAGGACTGAGAGCTATGCCTATGCATAGAGGAAATAATTTCGATTTTATGCAATAAGTTGTAATAGTTAGGTATAGCTGAATTCTGAATCTGCATAATATTTTAGAGTTTATGTGCATAACGTAAAAGATGTAAGATCTTATTATATCTGTGCGCTTTGCTTTTGTTTCTCTTACTTATTTCCCAAAATAATATGTAGAGGACATGTTATAAATACTTAATGGACAACAGCAAGTTTGAGAGGCTAGTGAGCACATATTGGTGGTCATCCATTCGTTCTTTATTTTATTTAAAGAAGAATTTGCTATTTTTTGAGGGATTAGAAATGGCTATACCTCTGCGTTCTTATTGCTGCAGTTTTCTTTCGCAACAAGCTCATCACTTGTGCATTGTCACTTGATGTCACAATCTACCCCTCGGGCCTTGTAGGAAATGGCTTTAATGTCTATCCACCTCCACTAATAACATATTGTTCTCTTCTCCTCTGAGATCGCCGATGATGACTTAACTTGGAAGCCTAGGCCTCCCAAGATTTTGTTTTAGATATGAGCCCTCCCAAAACGGGAAATGTTGTCTTTCCTTAGAACCAATTTCCAACTTTGGCTCTTACTAAGAAATTTAGCGAGTCCAAAGCATGCGAAACAATATAGAACCTATAAAATTTGATATTTGTTATAACATTGTAAACATGCTTACACATATTAGCTGCCTGTTTGGAGCATTGGTGGAGCAAATTAACACTAGCGTTAACGATCACAAATCCATAATCTCACAACATGAGATTATTTTTTGACGCTAGCTTACAATATTCTCTACCAAACGCACATATTCAACGTCACACGAGTCAATGCTTTATAAAGTGATAAAAATTAGCATAAAAAGTATACACATTACCGAAGGGAACCTAACTATACACATATATAACTGAGCTTTTCTTCATAATCTTACAAACTTGTTATTGGAAAGCTATAGCCCTCTGCAACTGAAATTTTATGGGCAGAAACGGCAAGCTAACAATTCACATGAACAAAAACAGGCACTAATGATATCATCAGAGAGCCATATCTCAGGACTATTACATCCATGGCTTAAGGCGTCCATCTGAAACACATTTCACAGATAATAGAAAATCCTCTGCCAAACACGTCCACAAATGCCAAGAACAGACATTTTTTTTTTTAGGAAATTCGTTAACATAATGAAAGGACCAAAGTGTGTATAATGTGAGTCTTGATACTCCAGGACGTGAATACCAAACGACAGAGCTGGTTTCTCTTTCAAGATTGATGGCAAAAATTACCTCATTGAAATAAAAACTCAAGGGCAAAATGGAAACTTCCTCACCTCATATATGAGTTGTGAGATACAAAGAACTTGTAGTCAGGATGACTGACTTGCAAAAGCTTAAGCCAGTTATCCGCAGCTTGCAGTAGAGAATTGGCTTTCTGACATTCATAAATTCCATTACAGTTCCAAAAAGAAACTTTGAACTTATATGAAGCAAGCCCAAAAGTCGGCAACGGTAGCTTATATGACATGTCAGCACTGAGAACCTCCCTAGCAGTCAAACTAGGGAAGTATAGCCCTTCAGAGCTTGAACCTGCCACAAATAAGATTGCAACAGCGTCATTACCTATGGCAGGTAAGGCAATAGAAAACACATGCACATATACCTCCATAGTCCATATAATGCAAGAAAGCAACTTACTCTGAAGGGGTGTAGACAGAGAATGAAAGGTCAGAAAGCAGGCATCAAGGTTCTGTAATGTTGGACCCGTGGGTATTCTATAGATGGGATACCTATATTAAGAATCACATACCAACTCTTAAGATAAAGATAAAAACTCAGATGAACAAGAAAAGCAACTTCGCATAGCAAAATAAGAAAAACCATACCATGCCACGGACATCCAACTTGAAGGTAACAAATCGGAGCTCCTGTATGTTCTCAGTTCTGGAAATCGAGATGCAAGAATTCCAATCTGTAGGTTGGGTCAAAGGTTTTAGTCTTTTTTCATGATTAAGGGAAAAAATTGCAAGCTGAATAAATTGTTCTATAAAAATAATAATGAACTTGCCTTGTCAGCTAAAGGTTCACGACTAAATGGAGGATCATGCTCCAAGTATTCAAAAATAAGCTGGCCTGGAGGATTGCGAATCTCACTTTCTTCACTTGATGAACCCACAAAGGGTTTACTCTTCAGCGAGAGCCTACTGAAATTCAGGATATTTGCATCTGCAATGTTCTGCTGACTCCATGTCCCCTGAACAAAAGCATTAATTCGCCTCTCTGCCCCATTGTCACTGCTACCATCACTACTTGTCTCCCTGGATGACTCAGCCTCACTTTCCTCACCAGGCCTCCTGTCCAAAGAATGATACCCCATTAGACAAAAACTTATTATCCCACCAAGGCGAGAACAGTTATGTCAGCAAGTAATAAACCTCACAAACAATCTGGGAAGGGCAGTTACGACAACACCATCATCTTAATTGTTTCTAGCAAGACGAGTAAACCCATGAAACTCTTGCTGCATTTACGAGTTAATTTTTAATCTGATTCTAGAAATCATCTCTACATCATGAATGCCTATACAACTAGCTAAGCTTCCAAGCACATCCAGCAGTACTGCTTTAATGGCTAAAAAGTAGGCTGGCAATTCCCCTTCTGCTCTTTGCGATGCAGACTAATACAAATGTACAAGATGCCAGTGACAGAGTTGTCATTAAGGATATTGAAAATTTATCAAAATATGATCAACTGGCCAAAAAAAAAAAAAAAAAACCAGTAACAAAAATTGTAATAACAAAGAAATTATGGGACAATGTCTCACCTCAACTTCTGGGAAGATCTTGACGGGACTATATATAGCTGAATTCCAGACAAGTATGGAACATAATACTGCTTGACAGATTCGTTCCCATCCAACAAAAGAGGAACTGCAGCTCCATAAACACTCCATTCCTTAAATGATTCCCACAAATCCCCAAGCACAAAGTAGGGATGAAATACCGTTTCATGGCTTCTCCATCTCCTCACACTCGTCTATAAAACATTCCACATTGTCACCATTAAAAAAAGAACAAAAACGAGAAATAAAGAATAAACCCACATAAATACATTTGAACAAAAAAATTTGATGACAAAAAAGAATCGTAATATGGAAACTTTAAAAGGTCCTGATTAAGCAAAAGAAAATGTGAATATTTTATTTTGATTCAGAAATACAGTCAAATAATCAAGGTAACAGTATCATTCACCATACTTTATGGTAGGAAGGGGAAAAAGTGAAGGAAAGGACAAAACACCATTCTTCTTGTCCTTTTTCCTTGATATCATAAACATGTGAGGAAGAGAACTGTTTCTTTCACTAATTGGCATCCCCCACATCGAAAGAATGAGAAACTTTTATATCTAAATCAGGCTATGTGGTGAAGTTTCCATACACCTATCCACATTCATTAACTTGTATGTAAAGGGTAAACTCATAAATAAATACTCCCCATCAATTGGCATCCCCTATCATCAAAAGAATGAGAAACTTTTATAACTAAATCAGGTTATGTGCTGAAGTTTTAACTTGTATGTAAAAGGCGGGTAAAATCATTAATAAATTCTCCCCATCAATATGTATTCTTTATTCTTTTTTTGTCCCTATACCCTATTCCATTCACCCATGGAAGCATTTGGATTGTGCATCCTCCCCCTTTCCTTTTGTCTCATTTTTTGCAACCAACCAGGAAAAAGGGCCTCCTTCAACCCTATATCTTTCCGCCATGTATTGCTTGCCCCTATTTCTCTCCTACCAAACCATACATTACTAATTCCCTTCATAGCCACCTGATAAATGAAAGTCAAAAGCTTATAATTTTCATTCAGCCCCGAACATCTCTGCATTTTGATTTGGAACAATACAGAACCACCACAATCAACCACTAAGAAGGTACACCAAAATTACATGCAATTCAAATTCAACAGAGTCATTAATTTACTCAACCTTCAAAACTATATAGCAAATATTCAAAGACTGCATTTACTTCCCAACCCTTCACAAAATCCTAAATTTTCATCATCTAAACTAACAAAACTAATAGCAACTGCAATAAAACACAAAATTAACAGCTTTGAGAAATCATAAATGATAATATTAACAATAAATAATAAAAATAAAAAGTAATTTTTTTTCAATCACCTTAGGAAGATACTGAGCCGGCACCACAGGAGTCGTATACTCCAAGAACCGATCCAAATTCGTCGATTCACTAAACGACACCGTACAATTGGAAACCGATTCACATTCATCGCTCTCCATTGTTCTCTTCTCCAATCTCCGCCGCTCTCGCTCTCCTTCCACTCTCTGCTTCCTCTCCTCTTCCTCATGTTGGCGACGCAACAACTGCTGTTTCCGCACGTGCGGAGGATTGTAAAACCGGTTCTCCCCGCGTCCACCGCGACCGATCGGAACAGTTCTCGAACCGGACATTATCGGAATCGAAAGAAGAATAAAAATGAAACGACGTAGTTTGAGCCTTAATCCAGAAAACGAAACGGAGGTTTTAATAAAATTGAACAGTGAAGAAGGGTAAGGTTTTCAAGATCTAGGGTTTTAGTTTTGGTTAATTATAATAATAATTTCATAAATCGTGATTGATATTTTAATTTGACTTTATTTTTAATCGCTATTTTTGCAGATGTGGCGCAGTGAAGTGGTTGTGTTGGGAGAGAAGGAAGCTGTGAGGATTTTATGAGTTGAAAAGTGAAGTGAGATGATAATAATGAGACGAGAACGAGAAAAATCTCGAAATTTGAGATATTGAATGAACGTTATTCCAGAAGTTTCTTTCTTTTTACTCAGGGAGAATATATTTGGGTACCTAATTTTTTAATAATTACTTATAAAGTCTCTTCTTTTTTATAATTATATATTAAGTCCCTAGTATTAAAAGTTGGCAGGAAATTTCAAAATTCGATCGGGATTCATGATCCATGCCAAATTGTTGGGAAAGCTGGATATGAAGGAAATAAGGTAGGTGAAGATGGTGGTATCATATCTGCCTGGCTTAATTGGTTCAGGTTTTATCTTACTTTTTCCTCATGGATAATCTCTAGAGCTCTCTGATAAATGGGCAGAGACTTTTCTTTATTTTCTTTTTCAAGAACCCAAGAATGGATTCCTATCCATGGACTAGAAGTATCGAGATCATTTCGTCTGCGAGGTTTTTGTGGTTTACAATGGGAAGCAATCTTTTTACTTCTTCTTCTTCTCCTCCTCCAAAGAAGAGCATCATCATCATTTGTGTTGTCATTACAGGAAAATCCTAGATCACACATATAGGCTTCAGGAATATTTGATATGAAGTGACCATTGATTTTATTCGTATAGACCGGTGAACCATCAGGATAAAACGAATAAACATGAACGTCTTCCCTATCTGGTCATGTACTAGAGTGATTATGGAACAATGTGTTGGGTTTCTCTAAGGTCCCAATGATCATTTTAAGCATAGAAACATGTATGAATACATCAAAGAAGTTGCGGAATACTTACATTGATCGGTTGAGCGATGCGACGAAGAACAAAACTTCAAGCTCCCTTCAAGGTGGCTCACGACAGTGGGCTTTTTCTGCTCTTCCAAAATTTCGGTCAACCTCCATGGATGTCCTCCATTGATGCTCCAAGCTCCAAGCTTCTCAAATAGTGATTCCAAGCTCACAAGTGCGGTTCCCTATCACCTTAGGATGACCCTTAAGTGTGCTAGCACAAGAAGATTGCCACAATCTTCTCTTTGGCTTCTCCTTTTTACTCGGCCAAGCAAGAAAACAAGAAGAAGAATGGCTTCAAAAGCCGAATGGGAGAAAAGGAGGGAAATGGTTCCAAAACCGTGAGTTGTTCCAAGAGAGAGAGAGAAAATGTGTTATATATTTAGTTTTTGATTTTCCAAAAATCAAATACCAAAAACCAATTTCAAATTCCAAAAGTCAAAGGCAAAAACAATCAATGCCTTCCAACTACCAACATCAATCAATAGTGACATGTTGTCACATCACTCAAAGTGACTAGACATCACATCAATCGATTGACGAGTGATTTGACGTTTGATGAGACTTGTGGGCCGCATTTTAATTCGCAATGCGAGTGCGCCCGCAAACACTCTCGGGCTCGGGTTCGTTAATTCCAAATTAACGAATTTTCCGTTGCGACGTAATTAAATAATTATGCATAGCAAAATCACTATTCACGTCGCTAACGAATTAATTCTAAATTAACTCGTTCGCCCGAATTAAAATCCAATTTCAATTCCGCGTCGAAATCCAATTTCGTATAATATATCGAATATATTATTTTATCGATTAATTCCAAATTAATCGTTCTCTCTCTTTAATAATATTTTATCCCAGATAAAATATCTCTGTAATTAATCCTAGATTAATTTTATCTCTCTCATTAATTAATCCCAGATTAATAAAGTGCGAGTCATACGTCATCGGTGAATCTTCAGGAAGCGACCCATGAGATCCCCGGATATGTTGGCAGTAAATCCGGTCGTCGGACTATCTGAACATGTAAGTACCTAGTACTACGTTTTTACCGATTTATAAGACAAGATTGGCTTCTAGCAAAGCGTCATGCCTACCCAATTCTCCAGAAATATCCTTACATGAATAAGTGATCTATATCAGGCGTAGTATACGTAGTATTGCGTATTTCGATCCAACATCGGATGTCACGTGCAAGGCCTGGGGCTGGAATTGTGTCTGCCCCATACGAAGCACATATCGGATCTCTGGTAATTAGTATCTATATCGGATAATCATGACCTAGTCATATTATCCCGATGACTGCAGTACATAAGAGAACCAGTTCCGTATCCTGCGTGATCATCATCTCCACTACGACTGGAGTGATACTTTCATCTCGACATCACACCCAATACACTACGATTCTCAATATACCCAGAAGAGGCGTACACAGAACCTGTTAAAGCCCTGGACGACCAAAACCAAAGTATATTGATTGTCGCAAGTATTAGCGGTGCAAGTCTCAGGTTAAGACCAAATACACATACCCTGATTCGGACTTCCATAGACACATAGTCATACTACCAATGGAATTCCGAGGGGTCTATCCAGAGCGAAGCTGTTTCCCGTACCATCGGTAAACACAACCTCATATTACACTTGCATGAGTATCCTATACCCAAATATATGATAACTATGCGTTATGCCCTCACAACGCGCACAAGTGTAATACTAGTCTTTTACGCATTATCGATGTCCAATCTCGATAATACTCTGACTATGGATATTTAATGATTAAACCATCGTGGATTGATAATGTCTCATATCATCTCAATCCGGAACTAATCATATGGACCTTTCATCATTTATACATCTTGGTAATCTAATTATAAATGATGAAAGAGCAATTTCCTTTGTCACATAGTTAATTTGTACAACAACACCATGATCTGTACAAATAGTGACACTATGGGTCATAATTGTCCAACAATCTCCCACTTGGCTTATAGCCAGTCACTCAAGTGTCTTACACCCGAACTATGTATGGTTCGCTCAAACTTCTGCTGAGAAAAGGCTTTCGTCAGCGGATTTGCATGATTATCATCTGATGCGATTTATTCGATCATCACATCGCCACGATGTATGATCCGAACGAATCAGATGTATAATTGAAGTATATATCTGGATCATTGATGAGACCGTTAATTCTTTAGCCTGCGTTGTAGCCTAACTTAGCTGCTAACAGAACTATTCCTAATCTAATTAGGATTATTATCAATCCAGAAGGCTTCTATTGCTGCCTCAGCTGCAGCAATAATCCACTTTTGTTGTTTATTCGGTAACAGTATCTTGCTTGGAAGATTTCCAGCTCACTGTTCCGTTATTCAAACTTTGTAGTACCGTTGTTACGACTAATAGTCGTTTTTATCGGTTAGGAAACTTGCAGCAGTGAACCCAGTCACTTCAAGTTCTCCTTCTCCATAGATTAAGACAGCATCATTAGTTCCTCTAAGATACTTAAGGATGTTCTTAACATCAATCCAGTGACTCTCACTTGGATTGGCCTGATTGTGACTCCATATGCTCAAAGCGTATGAGACACCAGGTCACGTACATTTATTTCAATGTACGAGTTCTCGGAGAGCATTAACAACCTTTGGATCTATCCCAGTAGATCTTTATTCCTAGAATAAAGGTTGTTTCTCCCAAGATTTCTACGAAGAATTTTATGAAAGCCAAGCTTTCACCGATTGTATTATGGGAATATCATTTCCAAGAAATGATATATCTTCATTATTTAAGACATTCATTGTCAGTGCGCTCCACTAACCTCCTTATATACACAAGAATCATTTTCGTTTTGAATTAAATCATACACCATTATAATTACATCAAAATGATAATTCCAAGAACGTTATGCTTTCTTCAATCCATCCATGTATCGAGTTAACTTGCAAACCTTGTTTGCTCATTTTGGTACGAAAAAATCGTCAGGATGTTGTAAACATCTTCTAAAAGGTTTCCGTTAAGGAAAACGGTTTTGGCATTCAGCTGCCATATTTCATAAATGAAACATGCAGCATTAGCAAGCACTATCCAAAATGGATTTAACCATGGCAACGAGTAAAAGGTTTCGTCGTAATCGACACAATGTTGATAACGATACCTTTTCGCTACAAGCCCAGCTTAGTATGTTGGTATGTTGCCTTCCATGTATATCTTCCTTGAAGACTTATACAGTACCAATAGGCACAATGTCTTCCGGTACATCAACTAGTATCCAAACTTAGTTGGTATACATGGAATCCATTTCGGACATCATGACACTTTGCAATAATAGGGAGTCGATACCTTGTATCACTTCCTCATACGTAGTCAGTTCGTGTTCCTCAATAAGATTAACATCTTTATGAGGTGAGATCAGAAACCCATATCCCATGTTGTTTTCTGACTCTCTCCGACTTACGCGGTTCTTGTGTATTCAAAGATTATTGGTATATTGTCATCCTTGATGAACTATTTATGTTCCATTAAGAATTGGTGACTGGAATAGTATTATTCTGATTTTCATCGAGTTTTACTTTCCTCCCACTTACCACTGCATATAGGTATTCCTCTTAGGAAAACCGCATGGCGAGCAACAATTACATTGTTCTCTTGTGACTTGTATAAGTACTATACTTTGGTTTCCCTAGGATAAACATTATTTAGGCACTTATCCGATTTGGATTTTTAGTTTGGCATCATCCAAACATATGCCTAGCATTCCCAAATCATCAGGAATGAAAAAACCCGGTTTTTTTCCTGTTCATATCTAATATGAAGTCTGTCAAACAGATTTTATGGAACCTTATTCAAAATAAGTTTTGCACTGTTTATGCGTATCCGTTAAGGAAATGGTAGCTCAGAGCGACTCATGATTAACCTTATCATGTCTAACAAAATTCGGTTTCTCAGTTCAGACACACCGTCAGATTGACGTGTTCCGGGAGGAGTACTCATTGAGAGAATACTATACTCTTTCAAGTATATGAGAAACTTATTGCTTAAGTATTTTCATCATGGTCTAACCGTGATGGTTTAATACTTTAGTTGATCTGTTTGTCTACTTCGTGTCGAAACTCTAAAAGTTTCTGATCCGTGTTTCTTTCAAGAAACACATAACTATAACGCGATGCTACATCCGTGTAGGTCACGAAACAATTATATCCACCTCTAGCCTAGCTAGATATGGGCCCACTTATGTCAATATGAACAAGGGCTAACATATCGGTGGCACTTGCACTTTTACCAAGTAAAGGTGCTTTAGGTACTTTGCTTAATAAACTAGATTCGTAAACTTTATTTGATTGGAATCAAATCTGTCATAGTACGCACTCTTCTAAAGTGTGGATATACGAGTCTTGTTTAATTGTGTCCCAGACTACAATGCCACTTATAAGTCTCAATTAATTTACTCAGTTTGAGCTATTTGTTTGTCATGTTATACGTGTGAGATTTATTTATATTCAAAATATAAATATTGTTATTCACATCTAATGTGTTTATCTCAATATCATCTTTATAAAATAAAACACTTTAGTGTTCTAGAATATAAAGGTATATCCGCAACGGATTATACTCTGATATAGAGATAATGTATCTAGTCAAACTAGTTACACTTTAACAGTTTCCTAATTTAAGTACATACCCGAAGGGTAGTTCCTAAACTTAGGTATCTACGGTTAAAACAGCGACTCTTGTCCCGTTTCCGATCCGCAGATTGATCTCAATCTGAAGTCAGTATCCTGCTTATCAGCAGATACTGCACACTAGTACATATTTATGTACCACATCCAGTATCTAAAATTCAATTTTAATACTAGTAGTGAACATATTTATGACAAACATATTTGAAGTCAGAGCCTTGCCCGTCTTCAATTCCTTCATGTCTGCCTTGTCCATACGGCAGTCACGCTTCCGTGTCCCATTTTGCCACAATTTAGGCAGATATATTAGGATATGTCATTTGTCTTCCCAGAAGATTGTAATGACTTTGCCCTTGCCCCTTTTCCACATTCCAGAAGCCTTTGGCCAAGCTTTGACCTTCTAGAATATCGAAATAAGATCCTTGCGCTACTTGCCTTATTGCAAACTTTGGCTTTGTCTCCTTGAGTATAGCCATTAACTCTCCAAGAGTTTACTATTGCAATTTAGTACTTCTAAGACCTAAAGATAGATCTATGAAGATCCTTCAATTTCATTATCATACTATAAGGATCTAATCCTTAGTTCTGATTAAGAAATTAAGGAGTCTATTTGGAAAGCTTAATGAATTAAGCACTAAAGTTATCATTACATGAATATTCCAAATATCATATTCTACTATTTGCTCAACTTCTGGCTTAGGCTCGAGACGTCACTATATCAAATAAAGTAACTTCTCGGTTACCCAGGACTATCCTGAGATTATATTCCCAATTTAAAAATTAAAGTCGTTTAAATACATTTTCCCCATGATTATGTTTTAAACACTAATCTTTCAATTATCTTAATTCTAATAGTCCAACTATTTAATCAACGATTTTAGGTACTATTTATTATAATGATTACTATAGTCCAACTATTTAATCAACTATAATTTAATTGTTTAAATTCAATTATATTGATTACTATAATCCAATTATAAAATCAACTATTAATTGAAATAGTTTGAATACAGTCCAACTGTTCAATTAACACAACATTAAATATTAGTCCAACTAATATATTAATTTATTTGACGAAATTTTTGAAATGAGCGTGTATGGCAAGTTACTAAACGAATATTGCAAATTTAATACTTGCCTCCCACTATTTTTCGGCGAGCCTCTAACCCTCTGTGGAGTACTCAGGAAACCTTGTTTCCTAGTGGGCTAGGATCCCGTTAAATAACACGCATCCCGTTAATAACACGCAATCTTGACTTTGGCCAACAAATTGTAAGATAATTAACTAGGTATATCTCTAAGATCAATTGGATCCAATCCAATTCCTAGATCTTGTAGGTGGGCATCCAAGTCCGAAACATATATCTTATATATGCCAATATATCCAATATATTGCCTAACCTTTTTTCCTCTAAATCAACTAAGCCTTGGCTTTGGCACAACAAACGTAGTGATCCCAGTTAAGCGGAACCCATTGACCATGGAAAGTTTCGTAATCAATGTCGATGGACAAGAAGTGATCTTGACTTTGGCCAACAAATCACAACTTGGACAAGACATCGATATGGAACAAAGCCTTCATGATTCAAACACATCCTCGACGGACAAAGGTCTTGACTTTAGCCAATAAACCAATGCTAGTCTTAGATCTTGAGTAAGAATCACTCAATGGAAGGAAAAACGCTTAATATGATATTGAGGGTTTCTTTCGCGTGCAATTGGTAACCAATTAATTATCTTTATTAAGGTCTCATCATCATACACCCTTAAACATGCATTCTAAACACATAATAAGGCGCGTAAAAATAAAATAATAATGATATGCGGATGGAACTTAACACATTGTTCATAGAACAAATCTCTCAATTTCCTCTCTCCCGCTAGCACATGTATTATTTCTACCCGATTACATAACACTTCTAAAGAAACCTCATTTACATTGAGGAGAATAGGTGAGAAGAGAAATACAATGAGAAAGGAGGTAATAGGCTGGACACGCAGGTCCAATTAATAAATTCTAAATTTATTACAACAATTTCCAAAATTACCCCACCCATCTAATATCCATATGATATACATTATTCATACATCGTAACCATGTATTCACACAAGCATGTTATCAATCAATCTAATCCAATTAATTAATTGATAATTAATGACCATCCAATGTTCAAACAATGATTTGATTTTGCGCGAGTCAAACTCGTTTTGCAAATAAGTACTCAAAGTACTAATTCTTGAATTAAATTAAACTACAACATTAAATCCAATTTAATTTGTATTTAATACTAACTCATTTATTTAATTCCAAATTAAATATTTACACTTTTAATGTACCTTTACAACTTAGATTCCAAATCTAATCGTTACGGGTCTCAAAGCCCGATTAACATCCAATGTCAATTTAATTTAAAGTCCAATGGGCTTTTAATTAATTTCTAAGGCATGGACTTTTGGTCAATATGGGTCAAACCCAAATACCAAAGCCCATTTAAGAAATCACCCTTATTTGCCAAGAAACCAATTTAGGCCCATTAGGCCCAATTAAAATATTAAAGGTCCATTAGTCATAATTGGACTTTATGGATATGGTTTTGGGCCCAATTGGATCCAACCAATTTAGCCTAAACCTAACTTAGTACAACCAAGCCCATTAAGCCCAATTACAACCTTTCAAGCCCAATTTCCAAAATAGGCCAAATTAATTAAATTACCAAATTCCAAATTTTATAACTTAATTAACTAAAGTGTATGCCATAATTAATTACCCAAATTAACATTTCCAAAACAAAATTTTGTACAATTAATTATGCTCATTATCATCAACATATGTCCAACACATTTGAATCAAAAAATCAATCATTTTCATGCTACACAAGTCTCGGCATTCATGGCGTTTTTTTTGAATCGATTCGGTTTCAATCCAATTAAATCCACAATCAACATTACCCAATGTTTTCCAACTCATCCAATGATCAAAAACACAAAAATACCAAGACATTAGGGCACTCTTAGTTTTCGGCCAAGCCTAAAATTTGGGCAAAAATTGATCCAATCAAATTTCATGAAATTGATCCAATACAACTTCAATTAAACATCATTCAAGCATACTCAATCAAAGAATTTTATCAAATCATGCTCAAATTCAATTTACCCAATTTTAACCTTTAGTTCAAGTTTCATGCTCAAATGGCTCTGATACCATTGTTGGGTTTCTCTAAGGTCCCAATGATCATTTTAAGCATAGAAACATGTATGAATACATCAAAGAAGTTGCAGAATACTTACATTGATCGGTTGAGCGATGCGACGAAGAACAAAACTTCAAGCTCCCTCCAAGGTGGCTCACGGCAGTGTGCTTTTTCTGCTATTCCAAAATTTCGGTCAACCTCCATGGATGTCCTCCATTGATGCTCCAAGCTCCAAGCTTCTCAAATGGTGATTCCAAGCTCACAAATGCGGTTCCCTATCACCTTAGGATGACCCTTAAGTGTGCTAGCACAAGAAGATTGCCACAATCTTCTCTTTGGCTTCTCTTTTTTACTCGGCCAAGCAAGAAAACAAGAAAAAGAATGGCTTCAAAAGCCGAATGGGAGAGAATGAGGGAAATGGTTCCAAAACCGTGAGTTGTTCCAAGAGAGAGAGATAAAATGTGTTATATATTTAGTTTTTGATTTTCCAAAAATCAAATACCAAAAACCATTTTCAAATTCCAAAAGTCAAAGGCAAAAACAATCAATGCCTTCCAACTACCAACATCAATCAATAGTGACATGTTGTCACAGCACTCAAAGTGACTAGACATCACATCAATCGATTGATGAGTGATTTGACGCTTGACGCTTGATGAGACTTGTGGGCCGCATTTTAATTCGCAATGCGAGTGCGCCCACAAACACTCCCGGGCTCAGGTTCACTAATTCCAAATTAACGAATTTTCCGTTGCGACGTAATTAAATAATTATGCCTAGCAAAATCACTATTCACGTCGCTAACGAATTAATTCTAAATTAACTCGTTCGCCCGAATTAAAATCCAATTTCAATTCCGCGTCGAAATCCAATTTCGTATAATATATTAAATATATTATTTTATCGATTAATTTGAAATTAATCGTTCTCTCTCTTTAATAATATTTTATCCCAGATAAAATATCTCCGTAATTAATCCTAGATTAATTTTATCTCTCTCATTAATTAATCTCAGATTAATAAAGTGTGAGTCATACATCATCGGTGAATCTTCGGGAAGCGACCCATGAAATCCCCGGATATGTTGGCAGTAAATCCGATCGTCGGACTATCCGAACACGTAAGTACCTAGTACTACATTTTTACCGATTTACAAGACAAGGTTGGCTTCTAGCAAAGCGTCATGCCTACCCAATTCTCCAGAAATATCCTTACAGGAATAAGTGATCTATATCGGGCGTAGTATACGTAGTATTGCGTATTTCGATCCAGCATCGGATGTCACGTGCAAGGCCTGGGGCTGGAATTGTGTCTGCCCCGTACGAAGCACATATAGGATCTCTGGTAACTAGTCTCTATATCGGATAATCATGACCTAGTCATATTATCCCGATGACTGCAGTACATAAGAGAACCAGTTCCATATCCTGCGTGATCATCATCTCCACTATGACTGGAGTGATACTTCCATCTCGACATCACACCCAATACACTATGATTCTCAATATACCCAGAAGAGGCGTACACAGAACCTGTTAAAGCCCCGGACGACCAAAACCAAAGTATATTGATTGTTGCAAGTATTAGCGGTGCAAGTCTCAGGTTAAGACCAAATACACCTACCCTGATTCGGACTTCCATAGACACATAGTCATACTACCAATGGAATTCTGAGGGGTCTATCCAGAGCGAAGCTGTTTCCCGTACCATCGGTAAACACAACCTCCTATTACACTTGCATGAGTATCATATACCCAAATATATGAGAACTATGTTGTTATGCCCTCACAACGTGCACAAGTGTAATGCTAGTCTTTTACGCATTATCGATGTCCAATCTCGATAATACTCTGACTATGGATATTTAATGATTAAACCATCGTGGATTGATACTGTCTCATATCATCTCAATCCGAAACTAATCATATGGACCTTTCATCATTTATACATCTTGGTAATCTAATTACAAATGATGAAAGAACAATTTCCTTTGTCACATAGTTAATTTTTACAACAACACCATGATCTGTACAAATAGTGACGCTATGAGTCATAATTGTCCAACACAATGAAGGGTTGGCTCAGAATGGGTGGATGACTGGGTTTAGAAAAGAGAGTTTTACAATACCATTGGGTTGTTTAAGAAAGGTAAATTCAGTTGTTTGGATAGGCTGAATATTTTGGTGAAACTTTCATAATTGATCAGTCATTCTAAAGGCATAAGTTGTAAGAGCTCATCCTTTGGGATTTGTCTTGGGATATGGATGATGGTTGAAATGTTTTTCTATGCCTCCTATGATTATCAAGGCATCAAAATAGTTTCGGGTTTGTAGATCTATCGCATGGTTTTGAAGACGATAGATAATATTGTGATGTAGGGTGGCTATCATAGAAGATGGTGTGAGATCAGCTCCTTGGAGCTGGATCTAAACTGTTATAGTTGTCAGAAGATTGGGATATTTAAGGGACATATTGAAGTTTGGATAAAATGTTAAGATCACAGTTCCAGTATAAAGAGTCGTTAGGACAGTTCCTATGACAACATTTTAATACTTGATGAACATTAAAAAGTGTACACTTAATAAAAGAGAAACTAATCATTATACACTTATAATTTAATTAATCTCCTTAATTTAGCACATTTGTAAAATAATAATTAAATTTATGTTTTATATTTTTATTGTGATTTTTATTCTTATTATAGACAAATATTATCACAGCCTTTATGGCTGGTTTTATATGTTTTGGCATAATTAATTCCTGAAGTAAATTAACTTGGTAATAATGATAATTTGTATATTATAAAAAGTAATGTTTATCTTTTCTTTTGAAATATTAAGAGTGGATCTCCTAATCCCAACATTTTAATTTATTGTTGCAGTTTAATTTAAAATTTCCATCACTTCAAACAAATCCAATATTTTTATTTCACTCGAATTGTTATTTTGTTTTATTAAATCTATTATCTGTGGATCGACCCCGGACTTACCGGTTTATTTTAATACTTTGACACTCTTATACTTGGGAGTAAAGAACTATTTTGTCAGTGTATCAAGTTTTTGGCGCCGTTGCTGGGAATATAATATAGTATATAGAATAATAATTTTTCTTTTCTTTTATATTTCCTTTCTTTTTGTTGTATTTTCTACATCTCATTTTCTTTCTTATTTGCATTTGTATATATCCAAAATGTCCTGATTGATCCTAAATGAATCATGAACTCATACATCCTATATACAGACAAACCATGTACTTAATTATTCAAAGTTAAAGGAGACAGAAAAATCAATTAAAATGAATCTTGTATTTTGCCAAATAATTTCTTGAACCATCCTCATCTAGAGATTCTTCCATAATTTTTTGTGAGAACCTAATTCGAGAGATTGAGATAGCTGAATGAGAAATTCAATTGATATATGAATTAACAAGAATCATAGGACGTTTTTAGATCTAATCATTACATTTGTATTTTCTTTCTTTGTTTTTTTTTTTTTGTCATTTTATTTTATTTTTTCCCACTTTTTATTTTTATTATTTTTATTTTTTCTTTTTGTAAATATTGCATTTATATATTTAAATTTTAGCATATAGTCTGCATTTAGGTTCCATAAGATATTAGTCTCGATCATCTAGCGATAGATTAAATAGAGAGTCTCTATCACCTTCATTGTCGATCAAAATGGCTGAAAACCAAAATGAAAATCCACATGCCCGAGTTGAAAATTTAGTTGATCAGGAAGAGAACGAGTCTCAGCATGGCGATCTTAATCATCCTAGGACACTCAGATAATTCATGAATCCCATTAGGACATGATCACCATCTTGCGTTGTTTTCCCCTAGATGCATCAGGTTTCAATTTTAAACCAGGTATCATCCAATTTTTACCCATATTTCACGGTCTAGAATCAGAAAATTCTTATCATCACTTAAGGGAATTTGAAGAGGTATGTAACACTTGCATAGACCAAAATTACAGCATGAATGTAATTCGACTCAAGTTTTTCCATTTTCTTTAAAGGATAAAGCTAAAATTTAGCTGCAGAACCTTGGGTAAGGATCCATCAGAACATGGGATGATTTGTAAGAGCAGTTTCTAAAAAAATTATTTGTTTCTCACAAGACAAACTCATTTAAAAGAAGAATCACAACTTTCATATAAGAGTCGGGGGAAACACTTTACCAATGTTGTGATAGATTTAAAGAAATGTTGAATATTTGTCCACATCACGGGTTTGAAATATGTAGGTTGGTTTCCTACTTCTACGAGGGTTTAACACCCCAAGGTAGACAAGTGATGGGAATGATATGTAATTGTGAGTTTAAGGACAAAACCCCCGAAGATGCACTAGATTACCTAGAACACATAGCAGAGAATGCACAACAATGGGATACAATTGGCACTTATGAGTCGCTTGTAAAACCACAATCATCTGGTAGAGGTATGTTTAACATTAGAGAAGACCATGACCTTTATGCTAAATACGCATCTCTAGTTAAAAAAGTCGAGGCATTATAAATGAGGAAAAATGATAATGTCAAGTGAATTCAAGAAGTCATATGTCAAATCTGTAATTCAAATGAAAATGTCACACAATTTGCCCAACCTTGTAAGTCGTACAAGAATGTCTCCACGACCAAGTCAGTTCCATAAACACCTTTAAGAGACCAAATCCAAACTCATACTCCCAAACATACAATTCTGGTTGGAGAAACCATCCAAACTTTAATTGGAGGAATGATAACTAAGCACAACCATCGCAACAACCTCCCCAGGTATACCAAAATTTTCAAAATTCCCAGAATTATGTACCATATGTTCCACCACCTAGGAAAATCTTTGGGGATACCTTGCATGCATTCATTAAGAAACCGGAATCTATCAATAACCAAAATGTGCATACATTGATTGATCTGAAAGATACTTTCTCAACAATCACATATGCGTTGACCATTAATGAGAAAATAAAGTTTCATGCACAACCACAGCCAAACCCCAAGAGTCATCAAAACCCTCACAATGGTAGTTCTGGTAGTCAACACATATACCAATTCAAATCTGTTATTACTATTCGCATTGGTAAGGTCATCCACATACTATTTTTGAACCTTGAAAAGTTGAAAATAAATCAGATTCATAGGGTAAGAAAGAGATTGATGAACCATTACCTATCATTGATGATAATAATTTTTCTCATGCACCTCTATTTCCTAAAGAATTTAAACCATTCCCCAGAGATATATGAAATATTCAAACAGGTAAAAATCAATATTTCTTTGTTAGATGTCATCCAACATATACCATCTTATGCCAAATTTATGAAAGACTTGTGCACCGTTAAAAGAAAACATCAGGTAAGAAAGAAAGCTATTCTAGCTCAACCAATAATGCATTAAAATATAAGGACCCTGGTTGTCGAACAATTTCATGTATGATTGGAAATCAAAAAATTGAAAATACTTTGTTTGATCTTGGAGCTAGTGTCAATTTGTTTCCATTTTTTATTTACCAACAACTTAATATTTGCGAGTTAAAACCAACCTCAACTACTCTTTTACTTGCCGATAGATCAGTCAAGGTACCGAAATAAATTGTAGAAGATGTGTTATTACAAGTCGATAAATTCATATATCCTGCGGATTTTATTATCTTGGAAACACAACCTGTAGCAGGCAATTATAAGCCAATTTATGTAATACTTGGTCACCCATTTTTAGCAACAACTAATGCTTTAATTCATTGCAGGAATAGAATCATGAATTTGTCTTTTGGAAATATGACGCTGGATCTTAATGTTTTTAACATGTGCAAACAACCATACGATGAGGACAGTGAAAACGAAAGCTTGAAAATTGAACCAATTTTGGAGGAACATATTCAAGGGAGTTTATCTAATCCCATGAAAATTTACACTGCTAATTTTCTTGAATCAAATACGCAATTAGATTCGGATATTCCTAATGATTTTTTACTTGATATTCCTAATGAACAAACTTACCATATGGTAATTTTCTTCCTCTTTCATAAGTGATCAATAAGGTAAGTTGTTAAATGTGTCTGAGAGAACATAACCTGGCAATTGGATGAATTTTAAAAGACATAAAAGACATTAATCCTTTGATTTGCACACACATAATACATTTAGAAGATAATGTTATGATATATCATCAACTCCAAAGAAGATTAAACCATCATATGAAAGAAATGGTAAAAACAAAAGTCTTTAAACTTCTTGATATATGCATTATCTACCCTATCTCTGATAGCAAGTGAGTAAGTCCTACACAAATTGTGCCAAAAATATCTGGAATAACTATCGTAAAGAATGATAAAAGAGAGTTAATTCCAACTCGAATCCATCTAGTTGGCGTATGTGCATTGACTATAGAAAACTAAATGACGCCACTAGAAAATATCATTTTATTTTACCATTTATTGACCAAATTTTAGAAAGAGTAGTAGGACATCCCTACTATTACTTTCTTGATGGTTACTCAGGTTATTATTGAATTCTCATTGCTTTAGAAGACCATGAAAGATCACATTCACATGTCCATTTGGAACATTTGCATTTAGGAAAATGCCTTTTGGATTTTGTAATACATCAGTAATATTCCAACGATGCATAATAAGCATATTTAATGACATGGTTGAACACTGTTTAGAGGTATTTATGGATTATATAACTGTTTTTGGGAACTCATTTGATAATTGCTTGAATAACTTGGAAAATATTTTGAAAAGATGTGAAGAAAAATGACTTGTGTTAAACTGGGAAAAATATCATTTCATGAATAATTAATGAATTTTTTTGGGTCATATTGTGACATCTAAAGGTATTGAGGTTGACAAAATAAAAATAAAGGTAATCTCTAAATTGCCACCATAAAAAACAGTCAGGGAAATTAGTTTTTTCTTCTAACATGCAGGATTTTATAGGAGGTTCATTAAAAACTTTAGTACCATATCTAGACCATTGTGTAACCTCTTATTAAAAGATGCAACATTTGAATGGAAAGAAGAATGTCAAAAATCATTTGAAAAAATTATCAGTATTTTAACTTCTGCTTCTATATGCAATCCCATGATTGGTTTTTGCCTTTTGAGCTAATGTGTGATGCCGATGATTATATAGTTGGCACAGTATTAGGACAAAGAAATGAAGGTAAGCCGTATGTAATTTATTACGCAAGTATAACTTTAAACATTGCACAAATAAATTACACTACCACAGAAAAAGAATTACTTGCTGTAATATTTGCATTAGACAAATTTCAATTATATTTAATTGGTTCCTCAACCGTTATTTATTCTGACCATGCAGCTGTTAGATATTTGATGTCTAAACAAGATGTAAAGCCAAGATTACTATGGTGGATTTTGTTACTTCAAGAATTCAATCTCACAATCAAGGACAAAAAAAGAGTAGAGAATGTGGTTACAGATCATTTATTGAGACTCACAAATGAGTCATAATTTGACACAACTCCTATCAATGACTCTTTTTCTGATGATTTTTAATTTTCTGTAAATACAATGCCATGGTATGCTAATATTGTCAATTTTCTTGCAACAGGAAAAATACCTCTATATTGGAGCCATCAAGACAAGACGAAATCTTTTACCGAAGTCAAAAGATTCTACTGAGATGATCCATATCTATTCAAGTATTGTCCTGATCAGATTTTCCGACGATGCATATCGGACAATGAGATAACTGGTGTTATTCAGAAGCATATGAAGGTCACTTCTCATCTAAGAAACCCACTACAAAAATCTTACAGTGTGGATTTTATTGGCCGGCCATTTTTAAAGATACACATGTTTTCTATAAAATGTGTGAAAATTGTCAAAAGTAAGGATCCATTTCAAAAAGAAACATGATGCCTTTAAATCTCATCCTTATCACTGAAATCTTTGATTGTTGGGGAATAGATTTCATGAGTCCATTTTCACCGTCTTTTGGATTTTTATACAACTGTAACACCCCGCTAGAGGTAGGATGCTACCGGCATGAGACATGATTGACCTATCTTCATAAGCCTCTAAATTTATAGAAAATTCGTCATGATATATCCTAAAACTGGACAATCTGGATCACAGTCCAGCATCAACAGAATCTAAGAAATCATCAAACAAATAAAAGGACCTCATGTCCACACAAAACACATCAAAATCATATCCTAAGGGCTCTGTGCCAACATCATCTATCAATACACAAGGGCTCTATGCTTATAATATCATAAGCAATCATAACATTTACTTAACATATACAAACAACGTGATAAGCACGAACGAATAAAATACAAATCATAGACTCTAATGTCTAAATCTTTTCCCATGACGCTCGCGAAGGTGACTGCAACTTGGGTAATTCGCGTCTCGGGCATGACTTCCAAAGCTGAAGTGGTTGACCAATCTGGAAGCCAACCTGCAAAACTAGCAAACTGATTTGGTGTGAGTTTTAAAAACTCAGTAAGTAACCATGCTAGTATCACAACAAACAAGCCAAACATATACATCAAACAAACAAATCTAACACATTAGCAGTTTATCAGAATTGCTAAATTGTTAAAAGTTTAGATTTATCAACTTTTATTATCCTTTATATTTTACCATGACAAATTCTCATATATGCCAATTTACTAGCCAAACATTCGAATCTCACAAAGTATCATTTCGAACACCACATAACAAGTCATTTTACATCGAATCCATTTCCATCATATGAGACGTGAAGTCGGATTTAATATACTTTATTACAATTAAGCATCTTTGAAATATCATCAAATTGATAAAACTAACATATTTCATTCAAATCATAACATGTTTTCTTCTATTCAAAACTTAGTTTCTTCTGTTCAGTTACAGACTATCTTCATTACCAAAATAATCTTTCTTTAACCTTCTTTATCCATGATAACTTTACAATAGCTTAACACTTGGAATTCATTTGCATTCACACATACCGTAGCTTACTTCTTTTTATATACATGCGAATTCAATTTTATAATTCTTACACATATACATACATATTAACACAACTTAGCAAATATGCTTTATAACCTATGATATTCACATCAGTTTCAAATCATCCATTCATTTCACATAAGCATACACGATCCATATATATCACGAGTTCTATCATACACATACATACACTCAGACATACATACAATCATTGTGTAACCAACCACGAAGCACACATACCAACCAATACATCACAAAACATATAATCAAACAACTCATATATATGGATGGCTTATTCATATAATGCTCGTACGAGACTCATTAACTATTTTAGAATAAGTATGAGATGAATTCCGTGTGAACGGATTCCTAACCAGCTCGACTACTACACCGCGAATCATCCAATCAAACATACACACAAACGCACACACCATATAATATAAACTCATCACATGACTTTTCATACACAAGCACATACACGACAAACAATCCAAACATCATTCAAATACTCATATATATATATATATATATATATTTCAAACATACGAATATACACCTTATTACGAAATCAAATCTCATCTCTCTCATAGTCCTCATATCTCTTCATTTATCGATCAATCATATTCTTTTTCATAATTTCTATCTAGAAACTTCTAATATAATATCTTCACCAAATAAACATATTCGTTCGGAGAGAATTTAGCTTATATTCATTCCTTATCACTTAACCATCCCAACCTCTATATAAATAATTACATGTACGAGACGATAACAAACTTATTCCATTCACCGTTCTTGTATACTCAAATTATCCACAGCTTATCATCACATACATATACAAACCATTATGTGTTCATACATTTATATGCATCAATACATACATGTAGCCATCAAACTTTTCACTTCATATCATAACATTATCCTCAAACATTTCACTTCAGAACGCATAAATGCATACATATGAACATTAAGATCGTCAAACATCTCACTTCATATCATAGAAATGACAAAGGTCATATTTGTGATGGTCGACAAACTCAATTGTTCACGATCTCGAAGTTCTTTCTCAAATCCATCTTTTAACTATCATAAACCTTTCAATTGTCTTTACGTATGTGTGTATATATATACACGTTTAAAACACGAAAAGAATGATTCGAGAACATATCGCATGTGTTACTTCACTGGCTGCGCGAGCACTCCAGGTCTTAGAGAAATTGAGATTTCGAGGGCATATATGGACTCCAAATGATCCCACGAATGCACTGTAATTGAAATAATTTCGATCGGAGCTACTGTTCATTATGTGTCACTATTCATCCAATTTTTTTCCCTCGTTTCGTGTGCAACCGTGCACGAAATGAAAAATCTATCACCGCCAACTTGTAGTACTCTACGAGAGTTTCGATTTGGCGGGTGGCTCGGGTCGTGAAACAAAGCGATGAGCCGGAATTGGGAAACCTAACTCACATGAAATCCTGCTCGTTCTCACTGATGCCAGCGAGCTAGGGGCCGCCGCCGGCCAGCAGAAGATAGGGGGTGGTCGGCACACCCTAGTGTGTCGTCGCCTGCCGGTGAAAGCTGGAAAGCCGCCGACGCGACAAGGGTGACCAATTTACGTTTTTGAGAACGAAGGGGTCATGAGGGAGATTTATTATGGTTTTCCCATTTTGGAAATTTCTGAAAACTATGGGTATTTATAGAAAAGCTTCTAAAATTTATATTTAGACCCACGAAAATTATAATTAGGTCACTATCATGGGGCTTTCTCGGAAATTCATATTTTTGAAGCTCTTCTTATGCACATTTCGAAAAGTGTTTAACACGAAAGTTATTCTTCTTGGAAAAATGATCTGATGGTTTAAGAATCAACTCAATCAGAGTTCGTTTGCTATTTTTATAGCCGAAATAAGAAACTTTTATGTATATAATAATAAAATCAGAAATCGCGTAACCGGTTCTCGAAACCACGTGTTTACCAACGCAACGAAGCTTCACTTTAAAATATTGTGATTTATTTTCCAACACGTAAACTCTTATTTTCAAATAACATCCTTTTCCGAATTCTAAACTTCAATTCGAAAATCTTCCAGAACCGTTTCGAAAAATATTCGGGATATTACAACTTATAAGTTAGAAGTATATGATACCGATTAATTTATCCAATTTAAAAATATTTTAAAAGTTGACTTCGCCTGCTGACTCGTTTCCATTACATTTTCCCCAATAATGACGACCACAGATAATTACATTGAACCATACAAGTTGAGTTCTAGGCATATCCTTGTTGGACAATTATGACCCATAACGTCACTATTTGTACAGATCATGGTGTTGTTGTACAAATTAACTATGTGACAAGGAGATTGCGCTCTTATCATTTGTGATTAGTTCACTTAGATGTATAAATGATAGGAGGTCCCTATGATTAGTTCCTGGATTGAGATGATATGAGACAGTATCAGTCCTCGAAGGATTAATCATTAAATATCCCTAGTCGTAGTATTATCGAGACTGGACATCGATAATGCGGAATAGACTAGTATTGCACTTGTGCGCGTTGTGGGAGCACAACATCATAGTTCTCATATGTTTAAGTATTGGATACTTATGCAAGTGTGATATGAGGTTGTGTTTACCGATGGTGCAGAAACAGTTTCGCTCTGGATAGACCTCTCGGAATTCCATTGGTAGTATGACTATGTGTCTATGGAAGTCCGATATCAGGGTAGGTGTATTTGGTCTTAACCTGAGACTTGCATCGCTAATACTTACGACAATCGGTATGCTTTAGTTTTGGTCGTCCATGGCTTTAACCGGTTCTGTGTACGCCTCTGCTGGGTATATGAGAATCGTAGTGTATTGGGTGTGATGTCAAGACGGAAGTATCACTCCAGTCATATGGGATGATGTCATGTAGGATACGGTACTAGTGCTCTTAAGTACTGCAGTCATCAGGATATTTGACTAGGTCATGTATATCCGATAATAGAGACTAGTTACCAGACATCTGACATGTGCTTCATACGGGGCAGACACAGTTCCAGCCCCAGGCCTAGCACGTGACAATTCGATACTAGATCGCAATACGCAATACTACGTATACTACGTCGACATATTATATATTCTAGTAAGAATATTTCTGGAAATTGGTAGACACGGTGCTTTGCTAGAAGCCAACCATGTCTTGTAAATCGGTAAGCACGTGGTACGCATGTATTCGGATAATCCGATGACCATATTTACTGCCAACATATCCAGGGATCTATTGGGTCGCTTCCCAAAGATTCACCGATGACAGTTGATTTAAATTAGAATTAATCTGAGATTAATTAAGAGAGAGAATTAATCTGGGATTAATTAAGATGGAGAAAATTAATCTGGGATTAATTGAGGTATTATTTTATCTGGGATTAAATGTGTTCGGAAGAGAGAGAACGCGATTAATTTGGAATTAATCGGTAGAATAAATTTAATAGTTAAATTTGATTTTTCTATTTAATTTATTCGTATGGGCTAAAATTAATATATCGGATATATTAATATGAATTGGATTTCGTTACGAAATTAAAGTCGGACTTTAATATAAATGAACAAATTAATTTAGAATTAATTCGTAGACGACATTTGTAATATATTTGCGAGGCATCGTTATTTAATTAAATTAGATTTAATTATTTAGCGATGAGAATTCGTTTAATCGGATTAAACAGATCCGAGCCACGACAAATGTTCGTAGAGACATTTGAATTTTGAATTCAAATGTGGGGCCCACTTTAAATGTGGTAGTTGGGAGAGTGGTTGGCATTTATGCCATACCATCCACTTTCCAACCACCTTGGAATGATTTTGGCAAAACCATTTACCCAACCACCATGTTTAGGTGAAAAGGGTAAATTGGCTTTTACCAAAACCTTCTCTCTCTCTCATTTGTGTATGCTTCACACAAAACACACTTTGTTAAAAGGAACACCCTAGAAGCCTCCATTTGGGCGTGAGCTTCTTCCTCACTTCTCTTTGATTTTGTTGCAAAATCAACAAAGCTAGCACTTGGAGAAATCAACTAAGGTGATAGGGAAACTACTTCAAGAGTTAGAATCATCACTCAAAGCTTGGATCTTGGAGATCTCTTCTCAAAATTTTAAAGCATCAAATCTGTTCATTGTAAGTATATTCCGCAACTTATTTTGAATTATGAACACCCTTACATGCTTATTAGATCCTTGGCATGTTCTAGGAACACTAACAATGGTATCAGAGCCAATTTTAAGCATGAAAATTTTAGGGTTCATGAGACTAAAATTTGGGGCTTTTATGTTTTGAACATGATTCTTTCAAATTGATGCTTTGAGCATGCTTAGAATATGTTAACTTAGAGTTATGAATGATTAGATTTGAAACAAATCAAATGAATCAAAAATTAAAATTTCCGTAGTGTGGCCGAATTTGAACTGCAGTGGACTGCATTGTTTTTTTATTTTTTGTAACATGAATGATGTGTTTAAATGCATGTTTAAATGTTGATTGGATTAGAATCAAAGTCAATAAAGTTTATGTTAAAATCAAAGAGCATGTTGAGCATGAAATGATGAATTTTGGATTCAATTTGTGTTGAGCATGAAATGATGTGTTTGGCTTCAATTTGTGTTGAGCATGAATTGATGGATTAAGCATGATTAATTAAGTTAATTGGTATTTTGGAAATATTGAGTTTAATTAATTAATCATGGCTATACACTTTAATTAAAATAATTGTGATATTTGGAATATTATAATTATGTAATAAGCCTTTAATTATGAATTGGGTTAAAAGTGTGTTATGTGGGCTTAATGGGCTTGGTTTGACTAAGTTTGGTTTTGGACTTTTGGATTGGATCCAATTGGGCCCAAACCAATTCCATAAGGTCCAAATACATCACTTGGCCCTTTAAAGAATTTAATTGGGCCTAATGGGCCTAAATTAATTGTAGGCAATAGGGTGATTCCTATTGGGCCTTGACATTTTGGGTTTGACCCATTATGGCCAAAGCCCATGCCTTAAGAATTAATTAAAAGCCCATTGGACCTTAATTAAAATGACATTGGATGTTATTGGGCCTTTGAGACCCATTAAGATTGGATTTGGAATCCAAGTCTTTAAGGCAAATAAATAAGTGTAATATTTAATTTGGAATTAAATTGGAATTAGTATTGAATACAAATAAATTGAATTTATAAGTTGTAGTTCAATATAATTCAGGAATACTTACTTTGAGTATTTATTCTTAAACGAGTTTGACTCGCACAAATCAAATCGTTGTTTGAACATTGGATGATCATTAATTCAAAGATTAATTAATTGGATTAGATTGATTGAATAACATGATTTGTATGAATACATGAATGTGTTGTATGAATAATGTATATCAGATGGATATTAGAAGGGCAATTGCAGTTTTGGAAATTGTTGTAATAAGTTTAGAATTTATTAAATTGGACCTACGTGTCCAGCCTTTTATCTCCTCTCTCATTGTATTTCTCTTCTCACCTATTCCCCTCAATGTAAATGAGGTTTCTTTATTGTATTTTGTAATTGGATAGAATTAGAATAGTTCTAGCCGGGGAGAGGAAATTGAGTGATTTGTTCTAGGAATAATTTGTGAGATATCCATCCACATATCATTATTAATTTATTTATTTATACGCGATTTATTATGTGTTTAGAATGCATGTTTAAGGGTGTATGATGATGAGACCTAATCAAAGATAATAAATTGGTTGCCAATTTGCACGCGAAAAACCCTCAAACAATATTAAGCGTTTTTCCTTCCGTTGAGTGATTCTTACTCAAGATCCAAAGTTGGCATTGGTTTGTTGGCCAAAGTCAAGACCTTTGTCAATTGCGGATGTGTTTGAATCATGAGAGTTTTGTTCTATATCGGTGTCTTGTCCAAGTTGTGTGATTTGTTGGCCAAAGTCAAGATCACTTCTTGTCCATCGACATTGATTACGAAGCTTTCCATGTCAATGGGTTCCGCTTAACTGGGATCATTAAGTTTGTTGTGCCAAAGCCAAGGCTTAGTTGATTCAGAGGAAAAAGGTTAGGAAAATATATTGGATATATTGGCATATATATTGTATATATGTTTCGGACTTGGATGTCCACCTACCGGATCTAGGAATTGGATGAGATCCAATTGATTTTAGAGATCTACCTAGTTAAGTATCATACAATTTGTTGGCCAAAGTCAAGATTGTGTGTTATTTAACGGGATCCTAGCCCACTAGGAAACAAGATTTCCCGAGTACTCACAGAGGGTTAGAGGCTCGCCGAAAAATAGTGGGAGGCAAGTATTAGATTTGCAATATTCGTTTAGTTACTTGCCATACGCGCGCTCAATCAAATATTATTCGTCAAATAAATTAAATGTTAGTTGGACTAATATTTAATAGTTGTTTTAATTAAACAGTTGGACTGTATTCAAACTACTTCATTTATAATGATTATATAACTGGATTATAGTAATCAATATATTTGGATTTTACCGATCATTTATAATGATTATATAATTGGATTTAGTAATCAATATATTTGGATTTTACCGATCATTTATAATGATTATATAATTGGATTATAGTAATCAATATATATTTGATTTTAACCAATAAAATTGTAATAAGTTATATAGTTAGACTATAGTAATCATTACATTAGATTGTACCTGAAATCGTTGATTAAATAGTTGGACTATTAGAATCAAGATTAAATTGAAAGATTAATGTTTAAAACATTATCCTAGGGAAAATGTGTTCAAACGACTTTAATTTTCAAATTGGGAATAAATTTCAGGATAGTCCTGAAACTAAGAAGTTACTTTATTTGATAGAATAACATCTTAGGCCTAAGCCCGGAGTTAAGCAAATAGTAGAGCATGATCTTTGGAAGATTCATGTGATTATAACTTTAATGTTTAATCCATTATGCTTGCCATAAAGACTCCTTAATTTCCTAATCAGAACTAAGGATTAGATCCTTAAAGTATGATGAAGAAATTGAAGGATCTTCATAGATCTATTATTAGATCTTAGAAGTATTAAATTGCAATTAATAACTCTTGGAGAGTTAATGGCCATTCTCAAAGAGACAAAGCCAAAGTTTGCAATAAGGCAAGTAGCGCAAGGCGCATCTTACTTCAATATTCTAGAAGGCCAAGGCTTGGCCAAAGACGTCTGGAATGTGAAAAGGGCAAAGACAAAATCATTCTAATCTTCTAGGAATATAAAGGACATATCCCAAGATGTCTGCCTAAATTGTGGCAAACGGGGTCATTGAAGCATGACTGCCGTATGGACAAAGCAGACATGAAGGAATTGAAGACGAGTAAGGCTCTGACTTCAAATATGTTTGTCATAAATATGTTCACTACTAGTATTAAAATTGGATTTTAAATACTTAGTGTGAAACATAAATATGCATTGATGTGCAGAATCTGCTGTGAGCAGGATACTGACTTCAGATGAGATTAATCTGCGAATCGAAAACGGGACGACAGTCACTATTTCAACCGTAGATACCTAGTTTAGGAAAACTACCATTTGGGTGTGTACTTAAATTAGGAAACTGTTATAATGTAACTAGTTTGACTAGAAACATTATCTTTATATTGAGTATAACTCGTTGCGAGTATACCTTTATATTCTAGAACACTAAAGTGTTTTATTTTATAAAGATGATATTGAGATAAACACATTAGATGCGAATAACAATATTTATATTTTGAATATAAATAAATCTCAAACATATAATATGACAAACAAATAGCTCAAACTGATTTGATCAGATGAGATATTTGTGGCAGTGTTGTCTGGGACACATTAAACAAGACTCGTATATCCACACTTTTGAAGAGTGGATACTAGGATGGATTTGATTCCACTCAAATAAAGTCTACGAATCTAGTTTATTAGGTAAAGTACCTAAAATACCTTTTACTTGGTGAAAGTGCAAGAACCACCGATCTGTTAGCCCTATTCATAGTGAAGCAAGTGGGCCCATGTCTAGCTAGGCTAGAGGTGGATATGAATGTTTCGTGACCTTACGGATGTGGCATCGCGTTATGGTTATATGTTTCTTTTGAAACACAAATCAGAAACTTTTAGAGTTTCGACGTGAAATAGACGAACAGATCGGCTAAAGTATTAAAACATCACGGTTTGACCATGATGAAAATACTTAAGCAGTAATTTTCTCATATACTTGAAAGAGTATAGTATTCTTTCAATGAGGACTCCTCCCGGAACACGTCAGTTTGACGGTGTGTCCGAACGGAGAAACCGAATTTTGTTTGATATGATAAGGTTAATCATGAGTCGCTCTGAGCTACCATTTTCCTTCAAAAGGGATAAGCATTAACAGTGCAATACTTATTTTGAATAAGGTTCCATAAAAATCTGTTTGACATATTTCATATTAGATATAAACAGGAAAGAAACTGGGCTTTCTCACTCCTGATGATTTGGGAATGCTAGGCATACGTTTGGATGATACCAAACTAGAACCCAAATTGGATAAGTGCCTAATGTAATTGGTTATCCTAAGGAAACCAAAGTATAGTACTTATACAACTCCCTAGAGAACAATGTAATTGTTGCTCACCATGCGGTTTTCCTAAGAGGAATACCGATATGCAGTGGTAAGTGGGAGGATAGTAAAACTCGATGAAAAATCGGAGTTATACTGTTCAAGGCACCAAGTCCTTAATGGAACATAAACAGTTCATCAAGGATGAAACTGTACCAGTAATCTTCGAATACACAAGAACCGCATAGGTCGGAGAGAGTCAGAAAACAACCTGGGTATGGGTTTCTGATCTCACCTCATAAAGATGTCAATCTTATTGAGGAATACGAACTGACTACGTGTGAGGAAGTGATACAAGGTATCGACTCCCTATTATGGCAAAGTGCCATGAGTCCGAAATGGATTCCATGTATATCAACTATATTTGGACACTAGTTATTGTACCGCAAGGCATTATGCCTATTGGTACTATATAAGTCTTCAAGGAAGACATACATGGAAGGCAACATACCAACGTACTAAGCTAGGCTTGTAGCGGAAAGGTATCGTTATCAACATTGTGTTGATTACAACGAAATTTTTTACCTGTTGCCACGTTAAATCCATTGGGATAATACTTGTTGATGCTGCATGTTTCATTTATGAAATATGGCAGCTGAACGTCAAAATCGATTTCCTTAAATGGAAACCTATTTGGAGGATGTTTATAACATCCTGACGGTTTTGTCGTACCAAAACTAGCAAACAAGGTTTGCAGGTTATTGATCCATTTTTGGATTGAAGCAAGCATTAGGTTCTTAGAACTATCGTTTTGATGTAATCATAATGGTGTATGATTTGATTCAAAACGCATATGATTCTTGTGTATATAAGGAGGTTAGTGGGAGCGCACTGACAATGATGTCCTAAATAATGATGCTATGTCATTTCTTGGAAATGATATTCCCATTATAATCGGTGAAAGCTTGGCTTTCATGAAAACTCTCCGTAGAATTCTTGGGAGAAACAACCTTTATTCTAGGAATAAAGATCTATTGGGATAGATTTAAAGTTATTAACACTCTCTGAGAACTCGTCCATTGAAAAATGTACGTGACCTGGTGTCTCATACGCTTTGAGCATATGGAGTCACAAATAGGTCAATCCAAGTGATAGTCACTGGATTGATAATAAGAACATCCGTTAGTATCTTAGAGAACTAAGGATGATGTCTTAAACTATGGAGATGGAGAACTTGAAGTGACTGGGATCACTGTTGCAAGTTTCCTAACCGATTAAGCGACTAAAAGTCGTAACAACGGTATTATACAGTTTGAATAACGGTACAGTGAGCTGAAAATCTTCCAAGTAAGATGTTGTTGCCGAAAAAAAATGCGGGTTATTGTTGTGGCTGAGGCAGCAATAGAAGCCATCTGGGTCATTAACAAATCTAATTAGATTAGATATAGTTATGTTAGCAGCTGAGCTAGGCTACAACGCAGAATAAAGAATTAATGGTCTCATCAACGATCCAGATATATAATTCGACTATTCATTTGATTCGTTCGGATCATACATCGTGGCGATGTGATGATCGAATAAATTGCATCAGACGATAATCATACAAATCCACTGACGAAAGCCTTTCCTCAGCAGTTTGAGCGAACCGTACATAGTTCAGGTGTAAGACACTCGAGTGACTGGTTATAGGCCAAGTGGGAGATTGTTGGACAGTTATGACCCATAGCGTCACTATTTGTACAGATCATGGTGTTCTTGTACAAATTAACTATGTGACAAGGAGATTGCGCTCTTATCATTTGTGATTAGTTCACTTAGATGTATAAATGATAGGAGGTCTCTATGATTAGTTCCTGGATTGAGATGATATGAGACAATATCAGTCCTCGAAGGATTAATCATTAAATATCCCTAGTCGTAGTATTATCGAGACTGGACATCGATAATGCGGAATAGACTAGTATTGCACGTGTGCGCGTTGTGGGAGCACAACAGCATAGTTCTCATATATTTAAGTATTGGATACTTATGCAAGTGTGATATGAGGTTGTGTTTACCGATGGTGCGGAAACAGTTTCGCTCTGGATAGACCTCTCGGAATTCCATTGGTAGTATGGCTATGTGTCTATGGAAGTCCGATATCAGGGTAGGTGTATTTGGTCTTAACCTGAGACTTGCATCGCTAATACTTACGACAATCGGTATGCTTTAGTTTTGGTCGTCCATGGCTTTAACCGGTTCTGTGTACGCCTCTGCTGGGTATATTGAGAATCGTAGTGTATTGGGTGTGATGTCAAGACGGAAGTATCACTCCAGTCATAGTGGAGATGATGTCACGTAGGATACGGTACTAGTGCTCTTAAGTACTGCAGTCATCAGGATATTATGACTAGGTCATGTATATCCGATAATAGAGACTAGTTACCAGACATCTGACATGTGCTTCATACGGGGCAGACACAGTTCCAGCCCCAGGCCTAGCACGTGACAATTCGATACTAGATCGCAATACGCAATACTACGTATACTACGCCTGACATAGATTATATATTCTAGTAAGAATATTTCTGGAGAATTGGGTAGACACGGTGCTTTGCTAGAAGCCAACCATGTCTTGTAAATCGGTAAGCACGTGGTACGCACGTATTCGGATAATCCGATGACCGTATTTACTGCCAACATATCCAGGGATCTATTGGGTCGCTTCCTAAAGATTTACCGATGACAGTTGATTTAAATTAGAATTAATCTGGGATTAATTAAGAGAGAGAATTAATCTGGGATTAATTAAGATGGAGAAAATTAATCTGGGATTAATTGAGGTATTATTTAATCTGGGATTAAATGTGTTCGGAAAAGAGAGAGAACGCGATTAATTTGGAATTAATCGGTAGAATAAATTTAATAGTTAAATTTGATTTTTCTATTTAATTTATTCGTATGGGCTAAAATTAATATATCGGATATATTAATATGAATTGGATTTTGTTACGAAATTAAAGTCAGACTTTAATATAAACGAACAAATTAATTTAGAATTAATTCGTAGACGACATTCGTAATATATTTGTGAGGCATCGTTATTTAATTAAATTAGATTTAATTATTTAGCGACGAGAATTCGTTTAATCGGATTAAACGGATCCGAACCGTGGAAAATGTTCGTAGAGACATTTGAATTTTGAATTCAAATTTGGGGCCCACTTTAAATGTGGTAGTTGGGAGAGTGGTTGGCATTTATGCCATACCATCCACTTTCCAACCACCTTGGAATGGTTTTGGCAAAACCATTTACCCAACCACCTTGTTTAGGAGAAAAGGGTAAATTGGCTTTTACCAAAACCCTTCTCTCTCTCTCATTTGTGTATGCTTCACACAAAACACACTTGAAAAAAAAAATGAAAACCCTAGAAGCCTCCATTTGGGCGTGAGCTTCTTCCTCCATTCTCTTTGATTTTGTTGCAAAATCAACAAAGCTAGCACTTGGAGAAATCAACTAAGGTGATAGGGAAACTACTTTAAGAGTTGGAATCATCACTCAAAGCTTGGATCTTGGAGATCTCTTCTCAAAATTTTAAAGCATCAAATCCGTTCATTGTAAGTATATTCCGCAACTTATTTTGAATTATGAACACCTTTACATGCTTATTAGATCCTTGGCATGTTCTAGGAACACTAACAATTCTATAGTCTCTCTGTTATAGGCTATCTGAATTGTACTGGAGATATAGATGTGAAAGTCAGATCTCTGTAGTGTACAATTCATATATGTGTCGTGACATATTCGTGATCTCTCATTAAAAATTCATAACTCGTTTCCATAATGTACTTTGACCAGAGATTTAAGGATCACGAAATGGATGCCTAAATCTCGCTCATAGGACTGACAGATCCTCTATGGAAATATCACGTGATATCATGAGTATTGACCCATACTCAACGAACAAACGGAGATCTGATCTAGATTGATCGGTGACATTACTGTTGTCAAAGTGTAGAGGATCACTCATACATCCACAATGGTATCTCGTAATATGTTCTGACTGATTCCCATACCTTGGAGTTCTAGCGTATGGGAACACAATCGGTATGATGACGCGTGTCTGACATGACTTGAAAGCTACACAATCTGAGAGTTGTGGTTGGTCGTGAGTTCGTAAAACTTGAGCTGGATACCTGACTTGGTGTTTGGGGCATGAGTTAGACTCGAAACCATGACATGGATACTGTTTGTATTAGCTAAAGGCTAAGTTATTGCTTTGGTAATGGCACAATGAGGGTTGTATTCCCTTGTAGTTGAGTGTTGAAATGGCCCAGGATCCGAATTTCTCCTCTGAGGCCTTGCTTTGTTAATGGCACGAGGAGGGATGTGTTCCCTCATGTCCAAGTGTTGAAACTGATCGGGGTCGGAAGTTATCATTCTATGCCTTTTTTGTGATCGGTACGGGGGGTGGAGTTTTCCCTCGTGACCCAATCTTTATGAGTTGCTCAGAGAAGGAATATGAATTTCTTTTTGAAATTTTGGCTAATTCTAGAATGGAGCGTCGGTGCAAAAGATTGGGGAAATAAGGTGGTTTGGTCCATTTATCTTTCAAATTAGAGGAAGGGTACCAAATCAAGGTATTAAGGTTGTTAGACTCATTTTCTTTTCATATCGAATGAAGGGTAATCGTCGAGTCAGTTGGTGGTGTTGACACTATTATTTGATCGAATTCATCACTAACATTACATTTACAGCAAAAAATTCTAAGTGTTAAATGAAAGTGTCCTAGATCGAAACTTTGCTCAGTGTGTTCATCGGGGTATGCAAAATGAAAAATGCAGAGTAAAAATGAATAGATTTTATTGATTGTTTTTTAGATTATTCTAAGGTATCTCCCACTCGGGAGCCCCACTGGTAGAAAGGTCAGTTATAATTTTGGCAGGGACATGAGCTTCTTCTGTCACATGTAGCTCAGGAATATCTTCAGGTGGAGGAGACACATGCAGAACATGAGCATATTCTACTATAGGAGGCACAATGGACAGGGAGATCGGGTCATAAATCATTGAGGGCACCTCGAGTGTCACTTCCTCGGGGACCTCCTCAACGTCTCTCTCATATTTTGAGATCCTGAGTAGTTGGTGAAGCTCACTCAAGTCCAGGCTAAGAATTTTTCAGCAATCAGATCCACTGACTTTTCCAAACCTTCAATTAGAGAGTCAATATGTGCCTCCTTAATGCGTTCATCAGTTTGGGCTTGGAAAGATGTCAGTACGGCTTTGACAGAGGTCAGTTCCTCATCAGCAATTGCCAACTGTCCTTGCAGCCTCTTCAATTCAATGGCTCGGGAAGTTGCCTCATCTCGATCCTCGTTACACTATTTCATTGTGACGTTATTTTCCCTACGTATTGATTCAACCTCAGCCATCTTCTCGGCCAAGGTCTTGTCAAAATCCTGCTTCTTGCGGGTTAGATCTGCATGCAGCCTCTGAGTTTGACCCCCCTCCTCCACCTTGGAGATCAGCAGGTTCATTTTCACGGCCATTACGTAGACTAACTGCATAAGAGGTAGTTCGAGTCAGTATAAATACTTAATGGTCATACAAGAGAGAATTAGTTGAAGATTTCTTACCTCATGGAGAGAACTACCAACTCGAGCAATGACGTTCCCCAGTGGGATGAAATCCACAAGTTGAGCCTTGTCCAAAGGCGCCACCTGGGCCATAAAGCTAAAGGCCGGAAGAAAGTGACCCATTTCGGGTCTTAAATCCTCAAGTAGGTTGTTCTTCCCTAAAGACTGAGGAGAGGCAAACTCCTGTGAAGTAAGGGCTATTAGATATTTTCCCCGTGACTTTTCTGTTTGCCTGGGGGCTTTACTTCCTCCAGGCTAAGCTCAACCACCTCGATGCCAACCCAATGTGTACGCCTCATTTGTTGTCTTTGAGGCGAATGTGGTATTGGAGCGACCCAGAGCTTTGTCATTGTTGCCTGCCCTATGCATGTCTCTTGTTCGGGGCAACGATGCCGAATGGATTTTGTCTTTTGTGAGCCATTGTTGCACATAAAAGTTTACAAGTTAGAATATGACATCGGGTCATACAAAAAATAGAAAACAGTGAAACAACAAAGAGAGCATAGAAGAAAAGGCAGTCAGTAACTTCCAGGTCTCCTACCAACCCGTGGATGGGTGCCTAGGATAAGGCTCGCCTCAGACAGAGAGGAGTTGTTGACCAGATCTAAGTAATAACCCACGTACTGGGATGCAACTTTGATCCTATGTCGGGTTTGGCGACGCACCTTTGGTAGGTCCCCCAACAGGCTACAAGGGTGACAATTATTAGTTAGTAAGTTAAATCTATCAAATTTCTAAGTATTGAAATTTGGAAAGGTCTGGAATTACCTCATCCTCCAAACTTGTTCGGGACAGTTATTTCTTTACCCTGGTGGACCTAGCGTTGTCCCTAGTAGCCCTCGACCCAGAACCATTTGTCTTTAAAAATTCTTGTTAGTGGTGGGGAGCTTGCTTATTAGACTATTGTCTTTGGAATAGGTAGACGAGTAATACCAACCCTTATGGTCCTTCGGCTTGGCGTTGGGCCCGTAAATGCACTTCAACTCATGCACTGATGGCTTGCCTAGGCTAGCCCGACCAAAATTCTCCATCCGTTCAGATTTATGGCAGGGGGCCAGTCTCATTGCTATGAACATCTTTACAAAGAACCCATGAATGGGCAGCCTCAGGCCCATGTCAAAAGAATGTCGTAAAGATTGCCACCCGATAGTCCAACGGCTCGCTCGCCCGGTAAATTTCATTGGGTAAATCCAAGGAGACGTCGACAGGAACACTGAATCTTTCTCTCAGAAGGTCCAGGTAGACCTGGGTCATTGAAGAATGTTTATCCATATTCATGCCATTGTAGTCCAAGGGAGGGTACTTTGGATCATGACCAGGTTTTATTGCGTGATATGGGAGTTTTCCTCATTGGATGAGGTTGAGGTGGTGTCAAGGTCAGAGTCATTGGGTTCAGGTGATCCTGGGTCCATCAGAATAGTCGTATCAATCCAAGATGCTCCCAACTCCTCGGATTAGTGGGTTTTAAGGGGAAGCAATTTTGAGGACTCGGAGTCAGACATTTCCTAAAAGGAATGACCTGATAGGTAAGGTTAGTCACAAATGAGTTATGCTAATTTTTTCTAATTAGGCCTAAACAAAGTTACTTAAGCCTGACTTATCATCTTATTCGAAGTGGCTAACCCTATGAAACTCTAAAATGCCCTAGCAATGGTGTGAAAATAAGTTTTGTCGACAAACCTAAACACAATCTAGAAACACGACATAGACACTATCCAAAATATGACATGATGTATTATATGCATTATTACTCGAAAATCATGCCACAAATTCCATAAACAAGACAATATGTTTTATCTTAAACACATATTCATAAAAAAAAAAACCCTAGAAAAATAACATATGTATCTCGGATTCATTATACAACACAGATTCGTCATGCTTTTACTGTGAAATAGAGCATGTTCAAATAAAAACATAGAGGGTCGGGGACATACTTACATATTTGTTGAAGGAAAGTGACTCAAGATGAGAATGTAGAGTTGTTGCTTGAAGAACATGAAGAAAGCTTGAGCTTTGTTGTATAGAGAGAATCGATGACAATTGAGCTGTTGGTAAATTGTTAAGAAATGAAAAATAGCCTTTTTATAAGCACATTGGGTCAATCCTAGCCGTTGATTTCAAACCAAAGGCATTGGATGCACGCCACATGATCGGATAATCTAAGCCAATCAAATTTTTATGAGGGCAAATCACGGATAAGTGACATTTGGCACGCATAGGGAGAAAGAACGGTTGTGATTTGATGGATTTGATGGGAGCATTTAAGGAAGGCAATGATGACTCTGTGTATTCCTAAGACCTTTTCGGAACCCTATAAGCCTTTTCGTATAATGATGAAATAAAAGCAACCATAAAAAAAATTTGGTAGTAAGTAAGTTGACCTGCCTCGAAGCAGTGAGGTCTTGAAATTTACGATGCAATAAAAAAGAAGAGAATAGATGCGACCCGATGTGGATTTTCAGAGAACAATAATGGTTGTAAAAAAACATCAAGTCGATATTTTTTTGCTCGTACCACCATATTTTATAAAGTTTCTGGCACTAACTCGCAGACTTTTTTGGTACTGAAAATTAGGGGACAAATGTTGATGGTGGTTTTTTACAACACTCACCCCAATGAGGATAGAAGCTTATTGTTGTACTACCTAACCATAATGGTTAGAAAAACTTAAGGGCCCAAACGCAAGAGGATGATTGGAGAAAGAACCTGACCCTGGTATGCAGTGAAGTGCTCTCCCCAAAGAGTGTTTCAGAGGATAAGTAACGGTGGTCCCGACCTGACCACATTAAAGTATGGATTGGGGGTGTTCCATGTGTTTCGGTTCTCTGACCTGAGAAGGTTTCCTTTGTGCAAAATGAATAACCTAACCTGAGGAGATTTGGCGAAACTACACCCAACCAAATTAAAGCAGCATGACGTATACCCTATTTGAAAATGAGTGCATTTAGAAGGCTAATAATGAGAATAGTAAAGCAACGATTCATATGAAGTCTTGAGTCCTATCAACTGCCATAGGCTGCCAGAGGCTGGTGCAGTGGCAGAGGGGGCGGTGGAAGCAATGAATAAAAGGGAATGATGATTAAGTGATGTAAGCTGACGTTAAGATCGGTTCAGATCCGGCCACGGTTGTGGTTTGGAATCGAAATCGAACTGGTAGAAACCGACCGGTTCTGATTCCAACCAATTCTGATTCTGAAACCGGAACTGGAACTTGATTTTTCGGTTCAGTTAGGTAGCTATCTTAACTAAACCGAAATGAACCGGATGATTTCATTCAGTTCCACGGTTCCATCCGGAACTGTTTCGGTTGGCACCGTTTGTAGCCGTTGGGCCAGCATGAACGACTCCTTGCTGGTTTTTTTTAAAATTTTATTTTGTGTTAAATAAAATTACTAAATTATCATTAATAACATTAATATAATAGCTAGTTTTAGAGATAATTTAGGTATCATAAAAATAATCCAAAAATATATAAATATGGGTCATATTATCTTTTTTCAACACATTGATTCTCAATTCTCTCAATTTATTTAATTCTCTCATTCTCAATTCTCTCATCTTCAATTTCTCCAATTGATTTAATTTTTCAATTCTTCAATATTAACAAAAAATGGAAAGCTCATCTGAGAACACCATATTCAATATGTTGGAATTGGTGCTTGGGGCGCCAATCCGAATAATGTATTGTATATTATATTTTCTTATTTATTAATAAAATAATTGCATTTTCATTTCAAACTTATTAATGGTAATATCATTATGCATTATATTGAGAATGACATCGACCTCAGAATAGTCATGTAGTAATACTGGACAGTAGGTGATCCAAAATTGAGACAGTATTAATATTATAAACTATTCTTAAAGTAAATATTACTAGTAGTTGGTTTTGGAATACAGTCGAATTCCTATAACCTAAAAAACTAACACATGTCGTATATTGGAATTGGAGTTTCAATTATCTAACCCAGTGGACCTTGAGCAAGAGAAGCTCGTATAGACATGTGGGTATTCGTTGGAGCTAATACTTAATGACTCACAATGTGATTCCTAATAGTTTGAAGTACACACCACCATCAATAGAAATCTCCTCGAGTCGAGTAGCATATGTAATTCTTTGACTATAAGATAGCATTCATTTTATGTGTGATCCTCCACACTTTGATGTCATATATGTCAGAGACCTTTCATGGTCTGACCGCTAAAAACTTGTTGGGTGTGGACCGATGCACTCATTAATCAAGTGTGTATCAAGATAGGATCCGTCGACCCGTATGTGTACCATAAGGTGTTAAGGTATTTGTTGGTGCTTGGAGCGCCAATCTGAATTGTAGATTTTATTATTTATTAATAAAATAACTACATTTCCATTTCATACCTTATTAATGGTATTGTCATTATGCATATTAGATTGATGTATAGATATGCTAAAAATGACATCGACCTTAGAATAGTCTTGTAGTAATACTGGACACTAGGTGGTCCGACATTGGGATAAGTATTACTATTGTAAATTATTCTTAAAGTAAATATTCCTAATCATTGGTTTTGGAATACGGTCGAATTCCTATAACCTATAAGACTAGAACATGTCGTATATTGGAATTGGAGTTCCAATGGTTTGACCCAATGTACCATAAGTTTTGGAAACTCGTTTAGACGTGTAGGTATTGGTTGGATCGAATACTGAATGACTCACAGGTGATTTCTAATAGTTGAAAGTACACACCACTGTCAATAGGAATATCCTCGAGTCGAGTAGCTTATGTAATCATTTGACTATAGGATAACATTGATTTTGTGTGAGATCTTCCACACTTTGATGCCATGTATGTCAGAAACCTTTCATGGTCTGGCCTCTAGATGTTCGTTGGGTGTGGATCTATGCACTCAGTAATCAAGTGTGAAGCAAGATAGGATATGTCGGCCCGTATGTGTACATAAGGGGTTTAGGTATCCATGTGAGTAAAGTCACGATTCTTAAAGCTTTGGCCAAATTCGATCACCCAGGGTGGATCGGATCAGTTATGAAGAATCGTGGACATGTCGACGTGAGATTTTTACCTCGGAAACTTGACGGTATATTCTATGTTTCCTGAGCACAACCCAGATAGCCTATGACGGAGGGATTGTTAAACATATGAGATGACCTCAACTTATATAGTTTAGAAAGGTCGTTCGTGTTCTTCACGAATTCGGAGGTGGCCAAATTGCGTACATATTAGATAGGCTTATATGATGAACGTGTCTGAACTTAGAGAGTCTCAATATGAAGTGTACTCGTTGAGCACTTGGGTAGCTGATTTATTTTGATAAAAGATAATATTTGATATTATAATTAGCAACCAAGATAATCAAGTGTTATTGGATAACATTGATTATTTACTTTGACCTAATTGGATTAATTCAATAATTACACAAGGGCTTAATTATAAAATCATAATTATCTCTACCATTTGAGGATATTATGGTAATTGTAAGTATGTAATAATAAGTGGTTTTGGCTTGATTTAATTGGATTAAATCAAAGTGGCAAACATTTAACTAATCTATTTCCTAATCATTGTCTTGATTTAATTGGATTAAATCAAAGTGGTAGACAATAGAGTTAGTCACACCTAATTATACATATTTGTACAAATTAGATTAAGTCCACCTAAAAGTTGATTATAACTTTTATTAATTAAAAATTACCTAAGTTTTGCTATAAATAGCAAGTTTTAGGAAGGTTTTAATTAAGCAAAATAAAAGCTTGAGAAATTTAAGTACAAGCAAATTCTTATAGAAATTAGCCTAAGTTAGAGAAGTGTTTAGAGAAGCTTGTGAGGTCTCTACAACATTTCATCTAAGAGAAATCAAGATTGGATCTTGGATTGAAGCTTTCTAACATTGGAATCAATATTGGATCTTGGAGTGAAGCTTGCAAACCTTGGAGGTTCTCCTACCATTTCAACAAAGAGAATAAGATTTGATCTTTGCATCAAGCTTGCTAGGTAAGTTTGAACTTCTCTTAAGTTATGTTCTTTTATGTATTTGATGCATGATCATATAACTTAATGTTGAAATAAGGCTAATAAATTGTGTTAGGATGCTTTGGAAGTATAAACACAATATAATTGTTATTAGGTCAAAATATTTATGTTAGACATAAACATAAAATTAGAGTTTGGAATTCTAGATAAAGCTTAGAGCTATGGCTACCATTATATAATCACTTGACTGTTAGGGTTGGTGCTCGGAATGCCAATCTGGATCGTATTTATGTCCGATTCATAAATACGAGCAATTGTATTTTCCATAATATTACTAATTTAGATGGTAACACCCTTGTCTTTTATACACTTATTCGATCTAATTGCGATTAGATATCTGATTACGATTAGATCGAAACTGAATCTGGTTCAGTGATACGTGTATATTAGACAAAGACCCTAGGATTTACAGTATAGTGCGCAGTTACAACGTAATTTGTAATTGATATTGGGAAGCACACTATTAGTTGTATATCCTTAAATAAAGTTCATGGTCAAGATTTGCTAACACGGGTCGGTTAGTAAAATCTGTTGAGACCAGTACATGTCGTATATCATGACTTGGTCTGATGGTTTATCCCAATGAACCATGAGTCTCAGGACACTCGTATAGACATGTAGGTGTTTGTTTGATAAGACACTGAACGGCTCACTGAAGGTTTCCTAATAGATGGTACACTAACGTCAATAGGAAACTTCTCGAGTTGAGCGAGCATAATGGTCCTTCGACTTGAGATACCACTGTGGATATATGAGCTATCCTCCACACTTTGATGGCAGTCACGTCAACGATCTAGCCATGATCAGACCTCTGCCTATTCGTTGGGTGTGGACTAATGCTCATGATATCATGTGCGTATCAAGATAGGATCCGTCAGTCCTGTGTACAGGGCATAGACATCCTCACGTGTTTACGATCTAGTAAATCCACGGCTGTGGTATAACTTCAGAAATCAGTTCCGAGTGTTATTTAGAGATCGTAAATTGAAAGTCGACTGTATTATACCGAACGGATTTGACGTTCTCATTTATATCCCATGTATAATACGGATGGACTGTGACGGAGGGATTTTACGTATGTTATGACCTCGACTTGCATAGTTTAGCGAGATTATCTGTGGTCGTCATAATCCATGAGTGGGTGGATTATGGACACGAAATTGGATTTTGTGACGGATAAGCCTAAACTTAGGAAGTCCCACATTATTACGTGTACTCGTTGAGCACTTGGGCAACGCGATATGAATAATACGAATTATTCATAATACTTCATTGGATTAAATAAGTTAATTCGGATCGTTTAATCGTTAAACGACAACACATGCAATTAGGGGATTTTTTCCGTTAATAATTATTGTGTATTTGTATTTGATACATAATAAGATTAGATACACATTAATTATTCGTCAAATGAGATTTTGACACATGCCATGAATATATATATATTTATTATTTAATGTAAATAAAAATATATATTTGTGTAAATTAATTATTTAATTATTTAATAGTTAGATAATTAAATAATTATTTTTTCCAACCTTATCCATTTGTCATAATTGTTATGGAAAATGGTGGATTATAATTGGCAACACTTGGCATGGATTTGATTGATCTGTGTGTGTCCAATTTTGATTAAAAAAAATTGGAAGGACAAAATTCCCACCAACCTAGCCAATTCGGTCAACATAGGAGAGAGAGAAAAAAAATTATTTTTTATCATCTTCATTCTTTCCCTCAAGGACCGAATGCTCCATATCCAAAAAGCTTCAAAATTATGCTTGATAATTCATGGAGAAATGAATGAAGGAAATCAAGGAAATGGCTAAGGAATTGGAAGATTTAAGGTATTTCTTCAAATCCCCATGCTTTGAAAACTTGTTTCATATTTTCTTGACGATCTTCTGAAATCTAGGGATTCTTCATTTCTATAAAATTGGGGCTTTTGGTTGTTGATGGATGAATTGGAAATGATGAGCATGAGTGAAGTAGATTTGAACAATATTAGTGTAATTGTTGTTCAAATTAATCAATTGTTGTAGGACAACCTTTGTTGCCATTCTAGAGTTATTGATCCACTCTAAATAGTCAAAAATTGTTCTTGGGTTTTTCATATGTGGTGGGACTCAATTGGTGTAGAGATTAATTGATTTAGTCTTGAAAATTTTGGATTAAAGCATGAAAAATTGTCCAATTTCGTTTTCTGGTTTGACCTGGAAATAAATATGATTTTGTGATGAAATATTTATCTTTAGAATGTTTTGGATGTAATTTGGGTGTTGGCACAATTTTCGGAAAGTGTTTCCGACTTGAAATAAGCGAAAACAGCCAAAAACGGCATTACCGGGTGGATTTTGAGCCAACCGGGTGACGGCTGTCCAAACAGTGAATCTGTCACTGTTCGGGCAGCCCATGAACTGCCCCGACACTATTGGAGCTGACATGGGCAGTTTCCATAAGTGTCGGGTGGTCGGTTCAGTCGAAAACACATTTTACGTCATTTTGCGGAAAAACGATTTTCGTAAACGTTTCGCGAGTTTTCACCATATTTATGTTGATATTTGATATTGAATAAATAGGTTTAGGTGAAATATGAATAAATTATTCATATTAGATATTGAATAATTTATTCGGTATTTTGAAAAAGTTTTAAAATATGATTTCGCCCGAACCCGCGCTTCCGCTGCACCCCATCGCCCAAAACCCCAACATTGACCACTTTTGGGTGACCTAGAATTGTTCACGAGATATTTTTTATTGGGATTCTAATTTGATTTGTGTATTGGATTCAAAATTTATGCAAGTGCATATTTAGAATAAATTTATGTTTTTGTAAAAATATTTGATATTTTAAAAAACTTGAATTTTGTTCTATAACATCTGTTGATTTTGGTTTTGATATTAAAAATTAATTTTTGGTGTTTTTGAAGTGTTTAGGGAAGACTATAAGAAATTAGGATAATAGACCATAATTCCTACAGCTCACTGGAAAGTGAGCGAAGGAAATTAAAAGAAAAAAGAAAGAAACAAAAAAAAAATTAAAGAAAACTTGACGCTTTAGTGCACACGTGCTCAATTTTATTTCATCCCGTTCAGGAGTTTCCGAACTCTGATTCAGCCCCGGGTTTTTCTTATACACTTATAATGAAATATAATATTTTATTAAATTATTTAAAATTACGCCCATACTTGATATCCATGGGTTAGACCCATTTCTACTGTGCGGGGTACCGATCCGACCCTAAGGGTTCCACATCTGCCCCAACAGAATGGTATCAGTAGGAAGGCTTAATCACACAACACATGTTACATGTTAGACATGTCTTTGAATCTATGCCTCTGTATTTTAATTTAATTATGCATAATACATATTGGATATGTAAAACATGTTTTAAATTAAAATTTTACCTAATTAAATTAGTGACTTGATTGTCATAAATTTCTCTTGATTAGGTGATTACTTTATTTTAAGTAATAGTATTAGTAATATTGGAGCATTATTGGAAGGTCTGTCTTGTCAATACGGAGATGGATGAGTTCTTACTACTTATATCCAATATCGTCATTAGTGTGACGGTATAAGTGCTCAGAACTTAGGTTGTCCAGTAAAACATTAGGTGTAGCGTGATGGGTTAACATAGTCACCCAATATCGTTATTAGTGTGAAGGTGTACATACAAAGCTCATTAGTGCACATTGACAAGTATACACCTAGAACACGTCTTAATCCAATATCGTCATTAATGTGAGGATAAGAAATGGTTCAGGACCAAACTAGGAGTCACATGAAGTGATTGACCTTGGAGGTCTACCTAATGAGTTTATAAAGGCCAATATCGTCATTAGTGTGAGGTTGGAGTAAATGTCATGGGATCCAATTCCCGTTATAAAATTTTGATAGTTAAATTTCTATTTTTCCGTTAAGGGAGATTACAGAATGACGTAAAGTAGTGGGTGGGCACTAATAATTTAAAATTCGATAATCAATTAGTGTTATTATTTTGCAATGAAAATTGTTCTACTATTATTTAAAATATTGTCTTGTAGATGGTTGCCGCTAATCCAATGATGAGACTTTTGGATACCAATAAACTAAAAGGAGCCGAGAACTATTTCGAATGGGAAATGAATATGATCGTCCGGGATCGATACCTAGAACGACATGGTATTGTGATTGATGAACGGCTGGACCGTAATTTGATTTTATCTTCTTTTATGGATCTTATGTCGGGTTTGTGTTAAACTTCAATATGCACTTGATGCAAGCCAGCTATGAAGAACTTCATAACATGTTACGCATGGTGGAGCATGATATGGGAAAAGGAAACCCCACTTTGTATCTCCATGGTGGAGCTGGCTTTTTGAAGACTTCTGGGAAGTCAAAGAAAATAAAGATGGGGAAGAAGAAGATATCAAAGAAGAACTCGAAGAAGAAAAAAGATGTTAAATCCCCAGTAGCTCGTGACCAATGTCTACAATGCAAGAAATCTGGACACTGGAAGAATGACTGTCCAGAGCTGAAAGGAAAAGCAGGACCCTCAAGTACGCTCTGTATTTTTCCAATTATTGACATCTTATTAGCCTTAGATGCAAATAATGGATGGGTGTTAGACATTGGCAGTCCTACTCATATTTGCAACTCCCTGCAGGTAATGAGGGTAAGGAGAAGGCTGAATAAAGGGGAGATCCAGCTTAAAGTTGGCAATGGTGAGACATTAGATGTCAAGGCCATAGGGATATTTTTTCTAGATCTCCCAAATGGATGTAAATTAGATTTAAATGATTATTATTATGTACCATCACTTATCAGACAAAAATATCACTGCCAATATTAGATAAAGAGGGATACAAAATAAACATTAAGGATGAAACTTTATGTTTATATGATAAAGATAATTTATTGAAATGTGAATGTTCTTTATCAAACGGTCATTATGTTTTGAAAACATATAGAGATGTCTTTAATGTAGAGGAAAATACAAGTAGGAAATCTGAATTAAATAATACTGAATAATGGCATATGAGATGGGGTCACATAAGTGTTAGACGACTATCCAAATTGGTAAATGATGGTTTGATTGAAAATCTTACCTTAGATCCTTATCGGATTTGTGAGTCATGTATCCAATGAAAGATTACATAGGCCTCATTTCTTAGTGTTAAACAATGTGCTGGAGATTTATTGGAACTAATATACAGCGATATGTGTGGTCCATTAAATCATGTCGCTCATAATGGTTCAACATACTTCGTGACGTTCACAGATGATAAGTCTAGATATTGATATGTCTATCTGATCAAACATAAGTCGGAAACATTTGACAAGTTCAAAATATTCTGAAACGAAGTAAAAAAAAACCAGTAAATTCAGCAAATGCTTTAGATCAGATCAAGACGGTGAATACATGAGTGAAGAATTCAGAAATTATTTAAGGGAGAATAGAATTCTTGTCCAATATAGCCCACCAGGAACACCTCAACACAATAGTGTGTTTGAGTGTAGAAATCGTACTTTATTAGATATGGTGCGATCAATGATGAGCTATAAAAATCTTCCTTATTACCTTTGGGGTTACGTTTTACTTACTGCTGCCCACATACTTAATAGAGTTCCATAAAAAGCTGTTTCTACGACCCCCTATCAAAGCTGTTTAAAGATTTGGGGTTGTGCTACATACGTTAGCGTTGCGTAGCGGGATAAACTAGCACCCAGAGGATATACATGTAGGTTCGTTGGATATCCTAATAATTCCATGGGATATCAATTCTACGATTCCGAGCAACGAAATGTATTTTTTTTTTTGCTTTGCCATTTTTCTTGAAAATGAATTTTTAAGAAATAGTGGGAGTTATAGAAAGATTGAACTTGATAAGTTTGATCCCAACAGTAAGGAACCTGAGATGGAACCAGAGATCCAATTAGGTGAAGAATCTATAACACAGGTTCTACATAAGTCGAATAAAATATCAAAGCCTCCTGAAAGATTATTTTTAACATCTGATACGCGCCTTGATGTTCTCCTTTGGGAGGAAACAGATCTGACTACGTATAAAGAAGCGATATTGGATATCGATTCGGGGAAATGGCAGGAAGCCATGAAATCTGAAATAGATTCAATGCATGACAATCAAGTCTGGGACTTAGTTGAACTTCCTAAAGGAGTTAAACCTATTGGTTGTAAATTGGTTTACAAAAGGAAGCGAGGGCCCTATGGAAAGGTGAAAACCTTTAAGGCCCGATTGGTAGCGAAAGGTTACACTCAACGTCCTGAGATTGACTATGAGGAAACTTTTTCACCAGTAGCCATGCTAAAATCCATTAGGATTCTTTTACCCATTGTTGCATATCACGACTATGAGATATGACAGATGGATGTGAAAACCGCTTTCCTAAATGGATTCCTTGAGGTGGATATTTATATGGAACAACCAAGGGGTTTCGTATCCAGTAAGACTTCAAACTTGGTTTGTAAGCTCCAAAAGTCTATTTATGGACTTAAACACGCATCCCGAAGCTGGAATCGTTATTTTGATGAGATAATTAGATTATCTGGATTCATCATGAACGATAAAGAACCATGTGTTTATAAGAAAGTTAGTGGGAATATGATAGTTTTCCTAGTCTTGTATGTAATAGGATTGATGCAAACTGTTAAAGCCTACCTTTGTAAGAACTTCACCATGAAAAATATGGGTGAAGTCCTATATACTAGGTATAAGGTTCTACCGGGATAGAGTTAGGAAGCTTATAGGATTGTCACAATCGATGTATATAGATAAGATGTTAGAAAATGTACATTTTTACCAACTGTAAGACAGTAAATGTACCTTTGCGAAATGGCATACATATTTCGAAGAAAATGGCACCTCAGATTGAGGAAGAGATAGTTAGAATTTCTAACTTGCCATATGCTTCTTGTATTGGAAGCATAATGTATGATATGCTATGTATTAGATTTGACATCAGTTTCGGCGTCAGTGTGACCAGCCAATATCAATCTGATTCAGGTAATGATCATTGGACAGCCGTGAAACATATCCTGAAATATCTTAAAGGTGCTAGGGATAAGTTTCTAATATATGGAGAAAATAAGCTACAAGTTAACTGTTATATCGACTTTGACTTCCAAGGAGATAAATATGATAGAAAATCTATATCATGATACATATTTACCCTTAACGGTGGTGTGGTTCGTTGGCGATGTTCAAAGCAAGGCTCAACAGCTTATTCCACCACTGAGGCGGAATTCATAACGGCTTTAGAAGCTGCTAAAGAAGCTGTTTTGATTAGAAATTTTATCACAGAACTTGGCATTGTGCCTAGTATTGCAGATTCGATCCCATTGTACTGTGATAATAGCAGAGCCATTGCGCAGTCTAAGGAGCTGAGAGCGCATTCCAAGTCTAAACACGTGGAAATAAAATACCGTGTAATTAGAGAGATAATTGAACGAAAAGACATAATAATCTTGAAGGTTAAGGACTAGACAACATAGCAGACCCGTTTACAAATGCCTTACCTCCTAATTTATTCGATAAATATTTGGAGGAGATGAAACTGCGGTACCATCCAGATTGGCACTAAGCAAGTGAGAGTTTGTTGGTGTTGGTGCTTGGAGTGCCAATCCGAATTGTACATTTTATTATTTACTAATAAAAAAACTACATTTTCATTTCATATCGTATTAATGGTATTGTCATTATGCGTATTAGATTGATGTATAGATATGCTAAGAATGACACCGACCTTAGAATATTCTTATAGTAATACTGGACACTAGGTGGTCCGATATTCGGATAAGTATTACTATTATAAATTATTCTGAAAATAAATATTCCTAGTCGTTGGTTTTGGAATACGGTCGAATTCCTATAACCTATAAGACTAGCACATGTCGTATATTGGAATTGGAGTTTCAATGGTTTAACCCGATGTACCATGAGTTTTGAAAACTCGTATAGAAATGTGGGTATTGGTTGGACCGAATACTAAATGACTCACAGGTGATCCCTCCGTCGGCCCGTATAACATAAAGGGGTTTATGTATCCATGTGAGTAAAGTCATGATTCTTAAAGCTTTGGCCAAAGTCAATCACCTAGGGTGGATCACATCAGTTATGAAGAAATATGGACATGTCGACATAAGATGTGCGCCTCAGAAACTTGACGGTATATTCTATGTTTCCTGAGCACCACCCGGATAGCCTACGATGGATGGATTGTTAAACATATGTGATGACCTCGACTTGTATAATTCAGAAAGGTCGTTCGTGTTCATCATGAATTTGGAGATGGCCGAATTGCGTACATATTAGATAGGCTTATATGACGAACGTGTCTGAACTTAGAGAGTCTCAATATGAAATATACTCGTTGAGCACTTGGGTAGCCGATTTATTTTGATAAAAGATAATGTTTGATATTATAATTATCAACCAAGATAATCAAGTGTTATTGGATAATATTGATTATTTACTTTGACCTAATTGGATTTATTGGATTAATTCAATAATTACACAAGGGCTTAATTGTAAAATTATAATTATCTCTACCATTTGAGGATATTATGGTAATTGTAAGTATGTAATAATAGGTGGTTTTGGCTTGATTTAATTGGATTAAATCAAAGTGGCAAATATTTAACTAATACATTTCCTAATCAGTGTCTTGATTTAATTGGATTAAATCAAAGTGGTAGACAATGGAGATTAGTCACACCTAATTATACATATTTGGGCAAATTAGATTAAGCCCACCTAAAAGTTGATTACAACTTTTATTAATTAAAAATTACCTAAGTTTTACTATAAATAACAAGTTTTAGGAAGGTTTTAATTAAACAAAGCAAAAGCTTGAGAAATCTAAGTACAAGCAAATTCTTAGAGAAATTAGCCTAAGTTAGATAAGTGTTTAGAGAAGCTTGTTAGGTCTCTACAACATTTCATCTAAGAGAAATCAAGATTGGATCTTGGATTGAAGCTTGCTAACATTGGAATCAAGATTGGATCTTGGAGTGAAGCTTGCAAACCTTGTAGGTTCTCCTACTATTTCAACAAAGAGAAGAAGATTGTATTTTTGCATCAAGCTTGCTAGGTAAGTTTGAACTTCTCTTAGTTATGGTCTTTTATGTATTTGATGCATGATCATATAACTTAATGTTGAAATAAGACTAATAAATTGTCTTAGGATGCTTTGGAAGTATAAACACAATATGCTTGTTATTAGGTCAAAATATTTATGTTAGACATAAACATAAAATTAGAGTTTGAAACTTTAGATAAAGCTTAGAGCTAAGGCTATCATTCTAGAATCACTTGACCACTTTTGGGTGACCTAGAATTGTTCACGAGATATTTCTTATTGTGATTCTAATTTGGTTTATGTATTGGATTCAAAATTTACGCAAGTGCATATTTAGAATAAATTTATGTTTTTGTAAAAATATTTGATATTTTGAAAAACTTGAATTTTGTTCTATAACATGTGTTGATATTGGTTTTGATGTCAAAAATTTATTTTGGGTGTTTTTAAAGTGTTTAGCGAAGACCGGAAGAAATTAGGGTAATAGACCCTAATTCCTTTAGCTCTCTAGAAATTAAGCCAAAGGAAATTAAAAGAACAAAGAAAGAAACAAAAAAAATTAAAGAAAGTTGGGCGCTACAATGCCCGCGCGCACTGTAGCGCGAGCGTCACACGTTACACGTGTTCAATTTTATTTCATCCCGTTCAGGAGTTCCGAACTCCAATTATGCCCCTATTTTTTCCTATACACTCGTAATGAAATATAATATTTTATTAAATTATTTAAAATTACACCCATACTTGATATCCACGGTTTAGACCCATTTCCGCTGCGCGGGGCACCGATCCGACCATAGGGGTTCCACATCTTCCCCAACAGTATCCATATGAATAAGTCATGATTCTTAAGACTTTGTCCAAAGCTGATAACCTAGGGCGATGTGATCCAGAATGAGCTCGGTTTGTTGGGCCAATTTAACTTGAAGTTGTGGCTGATTGCATGGCTTGGTCAGATTGATGTATTTGGGTCATTTTAGTGGATTTGGAAGATTCTTTGGGTTCTAGAGTTTGGTCCATGCATGAGACTTTATTTTAAGGTTTTATTATGTCTAAGGCAAGATTGAAATAGGTCTTGGACGTGCATGGGTTGCCTTGATTGGTAGTGGCGAAATTTGCATAGTCTTCGTATTTTAGCCGTAACGTTCTCATCTAATGTCCAATTTTGGCGATTCAAGTTGTATTGGAAAGAAGACTCATAGATCTAAAACTTTGTATTTTATGTCAGACTCTAATTCGGAATCCTTCATGGTCCAATTGCGGATGCAATGTATCCCTACAGCTTTTGTGTTAAATATTTTTTAAGGTTATGTAATGTTTAAGTGTTGGGCTGAACTTTAATTAAATTATAAAACCCATGTACGAAAATTTGAAGGATTTTAAGTGTTATTGGGTTTATTTTGCTAGGGTTTTATTATGTTTAAGTAGAATTAGGGTTAGCCACCTATTTAAAAGGGCATTATTCATCATAACAAAAAAACCTATCTTTTAATAAAAATCACTATTATCTTGAGACTTGAGTAACACTCAACTTATTCTCATTGACTTTGGCTTATCAAAGGCTTGTTAACCCTTTGTTGCTCCCCCTATTGCTTGCTCTTCAGAGGTTTAGAGTTTTGATTCTGTTCTGCCTTGGCTTTCTTATGAACGATCTCAATCTTTTGTGGGTTTACTTGGCTTGTTACAAGCAAGTTTTCATTAGTTGGTATCAGGAGCAAAGGTTCAAGGTCAGATTTATCCTTTTATTTTCTTTGTGTTTTGTTCATTAAAAAAAACAAAAACAAAAACAAAAAAGTTTCGCCTTCTGATTCCATTCAATTTTGCTTCTTTTTTTTGTCTTGTCTTGTTTCCATTGGTTTTTTTCTTCTAGTGTTTTGTTATTGCCATTGTTTCAATTCAGTCATTGTCTTAATTTTATATCTTTGCACAATTTCCTTGTATTCTTGAGTCATTAGAGTCAAAAAGAAAAAAAATCCAAAACAAAAACAAAAAAAATCAATTTTATTGTCCAGAATTTTTTAGCCACGCACCAAACTTTGAACAACCATATCTCTTAATCCAAAAGAGTTACAAGACCCATAATATATCGATTTATAATTACTCGAGGAGATGAATTCGATAGTTGTTGGACGAACTCTTTCCGTTTACATGTCGAGTCTCAAAATATCTATACAATATTAGTTACAGATTCTGTCCAGTTTTAGTTCAGTTTGTGTTTTTGTGTTGGTTTTGGTGTTTTTTTGTCAGATTCTTTGTGTTTTTTTTTTGTATTCTTCGTGATTCTTTGAGTTTTTAATTATTATTGGTGTCTTTCAAGTAAGGGGTTGATGTATTGACCGGCGTAAACACACACGTATAACGCAAGCGCACGTATCGTTCAACTAGTATAAAAATATCGATCCCACGAGGACTTAATATCAAAACTATTAATTTTATGAGGTCAAATGATTACTAGTATCTAACAGGTTGATTGATTGATTTGAAATGGTGACGATTCTAAATTTAAAAGCAAGTAAATAAAATTGTCGAAAATAGGTTTTAAGAAAAATCAATATTAAAAACTATCTAGGGTTGTAATTTCTTCCAATATCATTTTAAAGATGAAGTGGTTATCTTAAAGTTGGGTAATATATTGATTTATTAACCTGGAACACTAAATTATGTGTAAGCCTCTGTCGATGGTCAGACACAAATACCCAGTTTAACCCAATTGAACCATATATCTATGTCAACCATCTGGATTCATTAAGTTTAAGTTCCAATTATGGCTACCCCCGCCCGACAGGTATATGTCTATCCTGTAAGGAAATCTATTAAAGGGTTATCTATCCTCAAGGAAGATCGTGGACTATTGAGTCTAAGGTCTTAAACTTAAAATCCCTATATCTAGTTCATTTTAAGTTTCCCAGTTCAATTTTATTAATGGCCAGTTAATGAAAAAGCATTAAGATTAAGACTCAATAAATAAACATTTATATTACCCAAGCTATAATTTAACCCCTTATAAACCAGTGATATTGGATTTCATCACAACCCAGATAACTGGCTTAGTTACGACACATATTTACGGTTAGTAAAAATTTAAATAAAATAAAAGACATAAAGTAAATTCTGAAAATTAAATACTGAAAAGTAAATTGTTGAAAAGTAAAAAAAGTAAAAAGTAAAAGTAAAAAGTAAAAAGTAAAAAGTAGAAAAAATAAAAGTAAATTACTGAAAGTAAATTGCTGAAAAGTAAATTACTGAAATTAAAAAAGGTAAAAGTACAATAAAAGAAAATGTTGGGGTTAGAGGATCAATTTTTATTACTACTATTTTAGATATCTCCCTTAATATAATATATTAACTTTGCGTGATAATTACCAACCAGCCATATAGGCGGTATCCTGATTAAGTCAAATTAATAATTAATTACCAACCGACCAGGCGGTATCCATACTTAGTCAGGTTAAAACCAATTTATAATTAATTTCCAACCGGCCAATATAGCGGTATCCTCATTAAATCAAGTTTTAAATAGTTTATATATTATAATTAAGGGAGATTAATCTAAATAGCAATAATAAAAGCTTTACCTTTCAACCCAGCAAAGGGGAATTACCTCCTCATTGCTTGAAAAATAAAAACTGCAAAAGTAAAGAAAGGAAAAGATTGTGCGTAAAAGTAAATTGCGGAAAGTAAAAACTGAAAAATAAAGAAAAGAAAGTGCGAAAGCGGAAATTAATTACTGAAAGCTGTAAATAAACAAACAAGATACAATCTTCTTATTTATTCATTAGGAATTTCAAAGAAGAAAGTATGAATTTCACAAATGAAATGACTTGGTATTTATAGGCAAAATTTTGCCTATATCAAATCATCCATCAAATTCTCCACCAAATCCATTATTAATTTCTCCACTAATTACTCCACCAAATCCATAATTGCTCCACTAATTGCTTATCTTGTTTGGTGTTGATTTGATAATTTTTATTAATTATTTATTAATTTATATTTTGCTTTGAAAATGATTGATAATGACTTTAATAATTATACATCACACACGTCTGGATGGTTCATCAATTTCGGTCATGAACTCTTCCGAATTAGAAAATATTTTCTCTTTCAAAGTTGTAGATCTTTGAGTCTTCTTTAATCTGGCACTTGAATCAGCTCAATCCGATATCTGAGTAAGAAGTTATGCCCAAAATACGACAGATGCGCAAAACTGGAATTCCCAAAACTGCACTTTGTCAAAACGCCCTTTCAAGTTTCTAATCTCCAAAATTAATATATCAAGTCCAATAATTGCCCTTATTTGACCCATATTTCATCTAAATGATTTCATTGAGACCCGATATTATTTTATCTGCAAAATAAACTAAAACACATCAAAACGTTCATCAACCCGAGAAACTAAACAAAATATTAAGTTAAAAGGGCGGTAAATATTGATATATTTTCCGCTCATCATGTATATACAAAATCTGATGGATAAAAGGGTATTTATCTTTCTCACGAGATGCCTTATCAATAGTAAATTGTGTAGTATGATTATTAATAGAGGGAATCTCACAAATTTAGCTAGCACTACTCTTGTCGAAAAATTTGGATTACCATTGATACTTCTTGATTGACCTTATAAGTGGATGAGTGATTTTGTAGAGTTCGAGGTTGATAAGTGGGTTGTGGTTAGTTTTGTAATTAGGAAGTTTTTTGACCAAGTAGTGTGTGACGTGGTTCATATGTGTCATACACGTGTTTTATTGGGTAAGCCTTGGATAAGAATATGTATAAATTTAGGTATGGTGGAAAAATTATCAAGCTTGCTCCGTTAACCCTAAAATAGGTCTATAGGGAAGAGTTGTACATGCAAATGAGTGAAGAAGAGTGGGCTAAAAGGAAGAGTGAGATTACTGAGTTTAGAATGTTATTAGGAGAGCTCCCAGAATTGATAGAGAAAAAGATGTTAGCAAAATGTGAAGTGAAGAAGGATATGAGCGTAGTCTTGAGTAATGAAATGAAACATGTTGACGTTTCTATGAATAAGAGTGAAGTGGTTGATGATGTTGATGACAGTGATGATATTGATGTGAGCAATAACATTAGTGATGCTGATTTAGTTGTTCATGATGCCAATGAGGTGATTGATGTTACTGTTAAGGGTGAATATCATTTTGAGCAATCTGATTTTGGTTGTGAGACCATGAGTCATGAGGTGTAAAAAGTGCATGTGGCCGAATATGTAGAGTGTGATCAAATCGTGGATGAGTGTGTTGATTGTTTGAGGAAACGACATGGGCATGTTGAGTTTGTGTTAAATGAGATTTCAAATGTGAATCCATATGGGAATCTCTTTGGGGTTGCAAGTGGAGTTAAGAATGAGAGTAGCAATAGAGAGATTGAGATGGGAAAATATTGGAAAACAGTCATTCATTGGCTTTATTGACTTTTTCTCACCATAACCATTCTTTTCCATGTGATTTTATTTTATTCCAAGATTGTCGTCACATTGATCTAGTCATTTTTATCTATGATCCGGGTTCGGATTCGAGCGCGCATCCTTTTCAAGAGAGGGAGAATGATGTGATCTAGAATGAGCTCAGTTTTTTGGGCCAAGTTGACTTGAAGTTGTGGCTGATTGCATGGCTTAGTCAGATTGATGTATTTGGGCCATTTTGGTGGATTTGGAAGATTCATTGGGTTCTAGAATTTGGTCCATGCATGAGACTCTATGTCAAGGCTTTATTATGTCTAAGGCAAGATTGGAATGGGTCTTGGACGTGCATGGGCTGCCTTGATTAATTTGAGGCTTAATTTCTGAATGGTGCATTAGCAGTGGCTGAATTTGCGCAGTCTTCGTAATTTGGCGGTAACTTTCTCATCTGATGTCTGTTGTTTGTGATTCAAGTTGTATTGGAAAGAAGATTCATGGATCTACAACTTTTTAGTTTACGTCAAACTCTCATTCAGAATCCATCATGGTCTAATTGCAGATTCAATGTATCCCTACAACTTTTGTGTTATATATTTTTTAAGGTTATGTAATGTTTAAGTGATGGGCTGAACTTTAATTAAATTATAAAGCCCATGTACGAAAATTTGAAGGATTTTAAGTGTTATTGGGTTTATTTTGCTAGAGTTTTATTATGTTTAAGTAGAATTAGGGTGAGCCACCTATTTAAAGGGGCATTATTCATCATAAAAAAAACCTATCTTTTAATAAAAATCACTATTATCTTAAGACTTTAGTAACCCTCAACTTATTCTCATTGACTTTGGCTTATCAAATGCTTGCTAACCCTTTGTGGCGCCTCCTTAACACTCTAGGTTTATGTTGCTTGCTCTTCAGAGGTGTAGAGTTTTGATTCTGTTATGCCTTAGCTTTCTTGTGAACGATCTCATTCTTTTGTGGGTTTGCTTAGCTTGTTACAGGCAGGTTGTGGATCACATATATCAGAATTCTGATTAGTTGTAAAGAATCGTGGACATGTCGACAATATGAGATGTGCGTAGGAAACTTGACGGTGTAATATATGTTTCCTAATCTTAATTCAGATAGCCTATGAATGAGGGATTGTTAAACATATGTGATTACCTTGACTTGTATATTTCAGAAAGGTCATTTGTGTTCTTTGTGAATTCGGAAGTGGTCGAATTGTGTACATATAAGCTAGGCTTATATGACGAACGTGTCTGAACTAATAGAGTTCCATAATATGAAGTGTACTCGTTGAGCACTTGGGTAGCCGATAATGTTTGATAATAAATAATATTTGATATTATAATTATCAATTAAAATAATTAAGTGTTATTAGATAACATTAATTTTTTACTTTGACCTAATTGGATTAGTTGGATTAATCCAAAATCACACAAGAAATTTGTTGTAATTTCATAAATATCTCTATAATTGGAGGATATTTTTGGTAATTATAAACTATGTAATAATAGGTATATTTGACTTGATTTAATTGGATTAAATCAAAGTAGTAGACAATGAACTAATAAATTGGTTAAACTTTATCTAGATTTAATTTTATTAAATCAAAATGGTAGACAAAGGTGATTAGTCACACCTAATTATACATGACAAATTGGATTAAGCCCACCTAAAAGTTGATTAAAACTTTTATTAATTAAAAATTGCATAAGCTTCAATATGAAAGGTAAGCGTGAGCAAGTTTTTGAACAAGCAAGCATTAAGGCAAAACATAAGAAAAATTAACCTAAAGAATTGTTTAGAGAAGTTTTGTAAGTTCTCTACATTTTTCAACAAGAATGAGAAGATTAGAGCTTTGGTTCAAGCTTATTGGGTAAGTTTGATATTCTCTAATAAGTTATGTTTTGTATTTGATACATAATAATATAGTTTGAAGTTGAAATTAGGCTAATAAATTTGTGTATGGATGCTTTGGAAGCATAAACACAATATGCTTGTAATTGGGTCGAATATATTCGTGTTGGACATGGAACATAAAATTAGAGTTTAGAACTCTAGATGAAAACCTGGTGCTATGGCTACCATTCTAGAATCACTTGACTACCTTTGAGTGACCTAAAATTGTTAATGAGTCACTTCATTGTAAGATTCTAATTTGATTTGTGTATTGGATTCAAAATTTAAGCATGTTCTTATTTAGAATAAATTTATATTTTTGTAAAAATATTGATATTTTGAAAAATATGAATTTGTTCTATAACATGTGTTGATGTTGGTTTTGATGTTAAAAATTAAATTTTGGGTGTTTGAAAGTGTATAGGGAATGTTGAAAATAAATTAGGAAAAAACCTTATTCCATCAGCTCTTTGTTTCCATAAATCTGATGAAACGAAAACAAATAAAAAAAGGGTGTGACAGTGCGCATTTAGCGCAGCGCGCACTGTTGCGCACAGTGCGCATGCGCTCGTCAATTTTTATTTTCTCCTGTTTTTGAGTTTCCGGAATCCGATTAAGTCTCGATTTTTTCCTATGCATTCATAATGGAATATAGTATTTCATACTTGATATCTATGGGTTAGACCCACTTTTGCTACGTGGGGTACCGATCTGACTCTAGGGGTCCCACATCCGCCCCAGGACAATATGCCAACCCAAGAGAGCGGCCAAAGTATCAGTACATGAATAAGAGAAGTTAAGTCTCAATCTTAAGATATTTTCAAAATTCATTTTCATTTAGTCGAGACTGAAAATGAATGTCCAAAAGCAATATGCAACTATTGTGGTGTATCTTACAAATTTACTGACGGCTATGACAATATGAACAAGTACTTAGATAGACATCATGCCGCTAAAATTGGACCTGATACAACACAAACTCAAATGGGCAGGTACACTTCATCTAGTAGAGGTACGAGTTCTTTAGATTTATTTAATATTCTAATGCTAAAAATAGAGAAGAATTTGCTAAATTTACTTGTATGAGACATCTTTTTTAAGTTTTGGTAAAAAAATTACTTTTACTTATTATGTTTGAAATACGTTAAATCTTACTGCCTGTAAAATGCCTAGAAATACAACAAAACGATAAATTTTTAAATTATACAAAGATGGTAAAATTATTTTAAATGAAATATTAAAAGATATTAAAATTCGTATTTCTATTTGTTCTGATATTTGGAGTGACCATTGGCAAACACACTTATACATGGGTGTGACTTATCATTGGATTGATGCATCATGGAACATGCAAAAAAGACTTTTGCATTTAGAGTTTTTGATGAGTATCATACTGTACAAAATATTTATAGAATGATTAAAGTATTTTTTGATGAATATGATTTATTAGGTAAAATTTTAACAATTGGTTTTGACAATGCATCTGCAAAAACTACATCAATTAGAGATTTAAAAGAAATATGCCAACCAAATTTGGGGAGGTCGATTTTTTCATGTTTGTTGCACATGCCATATCATTAATTTATGTGTTCAAGATACTCTGACTTTTTTGGAACATCACTTGAATCCTATTAAGATTGCACTTAATTGTATTTAGTCATATTCTAATGTCAGGAGAGAATGGGCCAAGTTTTATAAATTATATGGTGTTAAATCGGTAAAATTTTCAAGAGATGTTTCAACTCGTTGGAATTCAACTTATTTTCTCTAAACTTAAGCTTTTCAATACAAATATGTATTATGTAGTTTTTTTCCCAACATGTTCAAAAAATAACACTTTTGCCTAGTTAATGGTATATTTGTGAAAAAATAAAAATTTTAAAGTTTTTAATGATGCAATAAATATTTTTAGTGGAGTTTATTATCCTATTGCAAATTTATTTCTTGTTGAATATTTGAATATTGTTGGTACTCTATATGAGCATTTTGAAAGTTCAAATGTTAATGATATTATTTTTATTAAAGCTATTACTTTTATGAAGAGAAAATGGTTGACTTATTTTAAAGACATTTCATTACTTTATCTTATTGCCATAATGTTTTATCCAAAAATTTAAATTAGAAGGTTTGAATAATGGCTTACAAATTTACTATTAATTTTTAGGAATAAATGACGAAATTAATGTTAGAAAAATATTTGAATGGAATAAAAAATGATTTAATATATTTATTTAATGATTATGTCAGTAGATATAACTTGCAATCATCAGGACATTCTAGTAGCGAACCCATAATACATTCAAGACTTAGCATAGGTGATCGTCGGTTACTACAATGAAATAAAAAAACAGAGGGAAACTATGACTAACACCCCAAAATTAGATAATTATTTATCAACCAATTTCGAGTTTCCTCTTGAAAGTTTAGTAAGTAAAAATTTTCAAGTACTTGACTAGTGGAACCGACATCAAAATGTCTATCATATTTTATCAATTATTGCTAAAGATGTGATGGCAGCACCCGTTTCCACAATTGCGATTGAACAAGCCTTCATCTTAAGAGGAAATATATTGGAAGCGAAACGGTCTTCATTACATCCAGGCACTTTAGAAGCAACAGTATGAGTGGATGATTAAACTCGAGCTGATCTGAGGCAACAAGAATATGCCTTCGATGACTTTGAAGACTTATTTGACAATGCATTTGATGGAGTTGGTGCTTGGAGTACCAATCTGATTTGTACATTTTATTATTTATTTATAAAATAAATACATTTTTCACTTTATACCTTATAATGGTATTGTCATTACGCGTATTAGATTGATGTATAGATATGCTAAGAATGACATCGACCTTAGAATAGTTTTGACACTAGGTGTAAATTATTCTTAAAGTAAATATTCATAGTCGTTGGTTTTGGAATACGGTCGAATTCCTATAACCTAAAAGACTAGCACATGTCGTATATTGGAATTAGAGTTCCAATGGTTTAACCCGATGTACCATGAGTTTTGGAAACTCGTATAGACATGTGGATATTCGTTGAAGCAAATACTGAATGACTCATAAGTGATTCCTAATAGTTGGAAGTACACACCACCGTCAATAGGAATCTCCTCGAGTCGAGTAGCATATGTAATCCTTTGACTATGGGATAACATTGATTTTGTGTGAGATCCTCCACACTTTGATGCCATGTATGTGTTGGACAATTATGACCCATAGTGTCACTATTTGTACAGATCATGGTGTTGTTGTACAAATTAACTATGTGACAAAGGAGATTGCACTCTTATCATTTGTGATTAGATCACCAAGATATATATAAATGATAGGAGGTCCCTGTGATTTGTTCCTGGATTGAGAATGATATGAGACAATATCAGTCCACGAAGGATAAATCATTAAATATCCCTAGTCAGAGTATTATCGAGATTGGACATCGATAAATACGTAAAAGACTAGTATTACACGTGTGCGCATTGTGAGGGCATAACGGCATAGTTCTCATATATTTGGGTATAGGATACTCATGCAAGTGTAATAGGAGGTTGTGTTTTACCGATGGTACGGGAAACAGCTTCGCTCTGGATAGACCCCCTCGGAATTCCATTGGAAGTATGACTATGTGTCTATGGAAGTCTGAAATCAGGGTAGGTGTATTTGGAATCAGGGTAGGTGTATTTGGTCTTAACCTGAGACTTGCACCGCTAATACTTGCGACAATCAATGTGTTTTGGTTTTGGTCATCCAAGGCTTTAACCGGTTTCTGTATACGCCTCTTCTGGGTATATCGAGAATCGTAGTGTGTTGGGTGTGATGTCAAGACGGAAGTATCACTCCAGTCATATGGAGATGATGGTCACGTAGGATACGATACTGGTTCTCTTATGTACTGCAGTCATCGGGATAAAATGACAAGGTCAGGTTTATCCGATTATAGAGACTAGTTACCAGACATCCGACATGTGCTTCGTACGGGGCAGACACAATTCCAGCCCCAGGCCTAGCACGTGATCATCTGATACTGGATCGAAATATGCAATACTACGTATACTACGCCTGATATAGATCGCTTATTCCTGTAAGCATATTTCTGGAGAATTGGGAAGGCATGGCGCTTTGCTAGAAGCCAATCTTGTCTTGTAAATCGGTAAAACGTAGTACCTGGTACTTACGTGTTCGGATAGTCCGACGACCGAATTTACTGCCAACATATCCGGGGATCTCATGGGTCGCTTCCCGAAGATTCACTGATGACGTATGACTTGTACTTTTAATTAATCTGGGATTAATTAGATGAGAGAGAAAATTAATCTGGGATTAATTGCGGAGATATTTTATCTAGTATAAAATATCAATTAAAGAGAGATAACGATTAATTTGGAATTAATCGATTAAATAATATATTCGATATATTATATGAAATTGGATTTCAACGCGGAATTAAAATTAGATTTTAATTCGGGTGAGCGAATTAATTCGTTAGCGACGTGAATAGTGATTTCGCTAGGCATAATCATTTAATTGCGTCACAACGAAAAATTCGTTAATTTGGAATTAGCGAACCCGAGCCCGGGATTGTTTGCGAGCGCATTCGCATTTCGAATTCGAGTGCGGCACGCAAGTCAAATCAAGCGTCAAATTATTAGTCGCATCAAGCGTCAAATCATTAGTCACTTTGAGTGATGTGACAACTTGTCACATTGATTGATTGAGTGATGTGACTTGATGGAAGTGGTTGAAAGCTTTTTGAAAGCTTGATAGACATATATTATTATTTTAATATTTGGTATATGTTGAATTGATTTTAGAAATCAATTAACCATTACACATTTTCTAATTCTCTCTCTCTTCTCATGATTTTGGGAGCCAAAATCTTCATCTCTCTCATTCGGCCAACATGCCATTTTTCTTCTGGTTTGACCGTGAAAATGGAAGAAAAATGGAAGCAAAGTGTGATGTTTTTATGGCAAAAACATCAAGAGCTAGCACTCCAAGAGACATGCGAATGTGATAGGGAAGTCCACCCATGAGCTTGGAATCACCATGACGAAGCTTGGAGCTTGAAGATTGATCCAAAGCCGCAAATGGAGGACACAATTGCAGTGAACTGCCGTGACCATGACAGTGAGCAGAAAATAATTTTTGTTCATTGCCGCGTCGCTCAACCGATCGATGTGAGTATTCCGCAATTCCCTCGTTGTATTCGCATTATTTTCATTGCTTGAAATGATCTTGGGAAGCTTAGAAAACCCAACAATAATATCAGAGCAAGGTTGAGCATGAAAATATTTTAGGGCTTATGATGAGTGGTAAAACTATCACTATTTCCCACTCATTTAACCTAATATTTTGTATAGTTTCTTGAGTTTTGTGAACGTTTTGATGTGTTTTGTGTTATTTTGTAGATAAATAAAGTTTCAGGACATTCTGGAGGTGATTTGGAGCAAAACAGTGAAAATTGGTGAAAAATGACATTTTGGTAATTTACAGCGTCGCGACGCCAAGACCTTCAGCGTCGCGACGCCCAGCATGCGCCGAATCTGCTAACATACACCGGGTCAACGGATCAGAATTTGAGAAGTTTGAATTTGCTAATGTGCGCCGTGACACGTGTCACCATCACAACCAATCTGCTAACATGCGCCGTGCCACGTGTCATCATCATACGCTGCCGACACTCATCATTGCCACGTGTCGCCACGTCATCATCCATGTCAGCGGTCAACGAGTCAACTTCGCCATGTGTCACGCCACGTCATCATCCACGTCACAAGGTCAACCAAGTCAACCTGCCACGTCAGCATCAGCCAATCACAGCGTGACACGTGTCGCCACGTGTCGCAATCCTATTGTGCCGACAATTGCAATGCCACGTCAGCATGACGTCATCAATGACGTCATCACAATAATTGAGTCTTAGCCGCCTTGCCACGTGTCGCGTGAACAGTCAGCCGCCTTGCCACGTGTCACCTCCTCAGCGTGCCACGTCGAACTGTTCCAGCGTCGCGACGCTGAAACCAAATTTTGGCCTATAAATTCATATTCAAATTTCAGAATTCGACACACCATTCTCTCTCTTCTAATCCGTGTAAAAAGAGAATTTCTCCCTCTAGAATCTTTAGTTTTTAATTTTTTTACTTTTGTAATTAATTTTTAATTACGTTTTGTAATAATAGTAATTTACTTTCTTTACTTTTTACAGTTTTTACTATTCACATGAGGAGGTAACTTTCCCAACTAGGGTGAAAGGTAATTCTTTTACTGTTACTATTTAGATTAATCTCCCTTAAAAATAATATATTTACTATTTAAAATACTGATTAATAAATGATACCGCTATATTGGTCGGTTGGCAATTCAATTTAATCTGGTTTAAACCTGACTAATCAAGGAAACTGCTATATTGGTCGGTTGGTAAGTTTATTTTCTTTGGTTTGAACCTGATTAATCAAGGATACCGCCAGATTGGTCGGTTGGTAATTTATTTTGGTACCGCCTTTATGGCTGGATTATGGACAATATTACCACCTATATGGCTGGTTGGACTTAATTTGACTTAATCAGGATACCGCCAGATTGGTCGGTTGGTAAAATGTTATCACAAGTTTATATATTATTTTATGGGAGATATCTAAATTAGTAGTAGTAAAAGTAATTCCTTTTACCTTAGCATTTTATTTTATTGTAATTTACCTTTCAGTATTTACTTTACCGCATTTTTACTTCAAGTATTTTATTTTCAAGTTTTCACCAGCCCTAGTTATGTGTTGTAACTAAATTAGTTATCTGGGGTTGTGATGACTTTTAATATCACCGTTTTATAAGGGGTTAAATTATAGCTTTGGTAATATAAAGATTTATTTATTAAGTCTTAATCTTAATGCATTTTTATTAATTGGCCACTAATAAAATTGATATGGTAAATCTAAATGAACTAGACATAGGGATTTTAGGTTTCAGGCTTAGACTCAATAGCCCACGATCTTCCTTGAGGATAGATAACCCTTTAATAGATTTCCTTACAGGATAGGAATATACCTGTCGGGCGGGGGTAGCCATAATTGGACTTAATCTTAATGAATCTAGGTAATTTGGTTGACATAGACATATGATTCAATTGGATTATACTGGGTATTTGTAATTGACCATCGGAAGATGCTTTTACATAATTTAGTGTTCCAGGTTAATAAATCAATATTTTACCCAACTATAAGTTTACCACTTTATCTTAATGATATTAAAAGAAATCACAACCCTAGATAGTTTTTAATATTGAATTTTCTTAAAATCTACTTTCAAACAATTTTATTTACTTGTCTTTAAATTTAGAATCGTCGCCATTTCAAATCAATTAAACAACCTTTTAGATACTAGTAATCATTTGACCTCATAAAATTAATAACTTAGGTATTAAGTCCTCGTGGGATCGATACTTTTTATACTACTTGAACGATACGTACGCTTGCGTTATACGTGTGTGTTTACGCTGGTCAGCTTAAAATTTTGGTAAAATGAATTTGAGCATGATTTAATAAAATTGGATGAATTAGTATGCTTAAATGTGTTTTAATTGATGATTGATTGGATCAATTTGATGAAAAATTGTTTGGAACAAATTTCCCCAAATTTCTTGGCTTGGCCGAATGGTACCTTAAATTGTGGTCTTGGTGATTTTTGTTTTTTGATTCATTGGATGCCTTGAAAAACAATTGGGAATGATGATTTAATGTTTAATTGGATTCAATTGGATTGGATATAAAAATTGGACATATAAATCCCCATTGCCGAGAGCACTTTGAGCATGTTTGGGTTTGTTTTTTTGATCAAAATGTGTTGGACACTAATTGACGTAATTGAGCATGATTAATTAGGCTAATTGATGTTTTAGAAATGTTAATTGGGTAATTAATTGCGTAATACACTTTAGGTAATTAAATTGTGAAATTGGATTTTGAAATTTAATTGAATTGGGCTAATTTTGGAAATTGGGCTTGTAATGTTGTTATTGGGCTTATTGGGCTTGGTTGTACCAAGTTGGGTTTAGGCTAAATTGGTAGGATCCAATTGGGCCCAAAACCGCTTCCAAAAGGTCCAAATGCTACTAATGGACCTTAATTATTTAATTGGGCCTAATGGGCCTAAATTGATTTCTAGGCTTATGGGGTAACTCCCGGATTGGACTTTGGTTATTGGGTTTGACCCGAGTTGACCAAAAGTCCACGTCTAAAGAAATTAATTAAAAGCCCATTGGACTTTAATTAAATTAATATTGGATATTAATCGGGCTTTGAGACCCGTAACGATTAAATTTGGAATTTAAATCGTAAAAGGTTTATTAATAAAGTGTAATATTTAATTTGGAATTAAATAGCGAATTAGTATTAAATACATATTAAATTGGATTTAATGTTGTAGTTTAATTTAATTCAAGAATTCGTACTTTAAGTACTTATTCGCTAAACGAGTTTGACTCGAGCAAAATCAAATCGTTGTTTGAACATTGGATGGTCACTAATTATCATATTAATTAATTTGATTTGATTGATTGATAACATGTTTGGGTGAATACATGGTTGCGATGCATGAATAATGTATATCAGATGGATATTAGATGGGTGGGACAATTTTAGAAATTGTTGTAATAAATTTGATTTATTAATTGGACCTGCGTGTCCAGCCTTATTACCTCCTTATTCTTTGTATTCTCTTCTCACCTATTCCCCTCAATGTAAATGAGGTTTCTTTAGATTTGTAGTGTAACGGGTAGAAGTAATACATGTGCTAGCGGGAGAGAGAAATGGAGAGATTTGATCTAGGATCATTGTGTAAAGTATCCATCCCCATATCATTATTATTTTATTCATATGCGCTTTATTATGTGTTTAGAATGCATGTTTAAGGGTGTATGATGATGAGACCTTAACAATGATAATAAATTGGTTGCCAATTTGCACGCGAAAAACCCTCGCAGAATATTAAGCGTTTTTCCTTCCATTGAGTGATTCTTACTCAGGATCCGAGACTGGCATTGGCTTGTTGGCCAAAGTCAAGGCCTTTGTCCGTCGAGGATGTATTTGAATCACGAGAGCTTTGTTTCATATCGGTGTCTTGTCCAAGTTGTGGTTTGTTGGCCAAAGTCAAGACCACTTCTTGTCCATCGACATTGATTACGAAGCTTTCCATGGTCAATGGGTCGCGCTTAACTGGGATCACTAAGTTTGTTGTGCCAAAGCCAAGGCTTAGTTGATTCAGAGGAAAAAGGTTAGGTAATATATTAGATATATTGGCATATATAAGATATATGTTTCGGACTTGGATGTCCCCCTACTGGATCTAGGAATTGGATTGGATCCAATTGATCTTAGAGATCTACCTAGTTAATTATCATACAATTTGTTGGCCAAAGTCAAGATTGTGTGATATTTAACGGGATCCTAGCCCACTAGGAAACACGGTTTCCCGAGTACTCGACAGAGGGTTAGAGGCTCGTCGAAAAATAATGGGAGGCAAGAATTGAATTTGCAATATTCGTTTAATTACTTTCCATCCGCGCTCAATCACAAATATCATTCGTCAAATAAATTAAATGTTAGTTGGACTAATATTTAAATTGTTGTTTTAATTAACAGGTGGACTGTATTCAAACAATACAATTAAAGTTGATTAAATAGTTAAACTATAATAATCATTATAATAAATAGTACCGAAATCGTTGATTAAATAGTTGGACTATTAGAATCAAGAAATAATTGAAAGATTGACATTTAAAACATAATCCTAGGGAAAATGTATTTAAATGGTTTAATTTTTCAAATTGGGAATAAAGTTTCAGGATAGTCCTGGAAAATAATAAGTTACTTTATTTGATAAAATAACATATTGGGCCTAAGCCCGGAGTTAAGCAAACAGTAGAGCATAATCTTTGGAAGATCATGTGATGATAACTTAAGTGCTTAATCCATTAAGCTTGTCGTAGTAGACTCCTTAATTTCTTAATCAGAACTAAGGATTAGATCCTTAAAGTATGATACTGAAATTGAAGGATCTTCATAAATCTATACTTAGATTTTAGAAGTACTAAAATTGCAATAATAACTCTTGGAGAGTTAATGACTATTCTCAAGGAGACAAAGTCAAAATTTGCAATAAGACAAGTAGCGCTAGTCGCACCTTACTTCGATATTCTAGAAACCCGAGGCTAGGCCAAAGGCTTCTGGAATGTGGAAAAGGGCAAAGGCAAAATCATTATAATCTTCTGGGAAGATAAATGACATATCCCAAAATGTCTGCCTAAATGTGGCAAACGGGATCGCGGAAGCGGGACTGCCGTTTGGACAAAGCAGACATGAAGGAATTGAAGAACGAGCAAGGCTCTGACTTCAAATATGTTTGTCATAATTATGTTCATAATTAGTATTGAAATTGGATTTTAAATACTTAGTGTGATACATAAAAATGTACTGATGTTTAGAATCTGCTATGAGCAGGATACTGACTTCAGATTGAGATTTAATCGGCGAATAGGAAACGGGACGAAAGTCGCTATTTTAATCGTAGACACCTAAGTTTAGGAACTACCCTCAGGTGTGTACTTAAATTAGGAAACTGTTGTAATGTAACTAGTTTGACTAGAAATATTATCTCTATATCAGTGTTTAACCCGCTGCGGATTGACCTTTATATTCTAGAACACTAAAGTGTTTCATTATATAAAGATGATATTGAGATAAACACATTAGATGTGAATAACAGAATTTATATTTTGAATATAAATAAAATCTCAAACATATTAAATGACAAACAAATAGCTCAAACTGATTTGATCAGAAGAAACCTTTTGTGGCATTGTAGTCTATGACACAATTAAACAAGACTCGTATATCCGCACTTTTGAAGAGTGGGTACTTGGACATATTTGATTCTATTCAAATAAAGTCTACGAATCTAGTTTATTGGGCAAAGTGCCTAAAACACTATTTACTTGGTAAAAGTACAAGTGCCACCGATCTGTTAAGCTCTATTTCATGGTGAAGCAAGTGGGCCCATGTCTAGCTAGGCTAGAGGTGGATATGAATATTTTGTGACCTTTACGGATGTGGCATCGCGTTGTGGTTATGTGTTTCTTTTGGAACACAAATCGGAAACTTTTATAGTTTTCGACACGAAATAGACAAACAGACCGGCTAAAGTATTATACCGTCACGGTAAGACCGTAATGGAAAATACTTAAGCAATAAGTTTCTAATATACTTGAAAGAGTATAGTATTCTTTCAATGAGGACTCCTCCCAGAACACGTCAATTTGACGGTGTGTCCGAACTGAGAAACTGAGTTTTGTTAGACATGATAAGGTTAATCATGAGTCGCTCTGAGCTACCATTTCCTTCGACGGATACGCATAAACAGTGCAGAACTTATTTAGAATAAATTTCCATAAGAATCTGTTTGACATATATCATATTAGATATGAACAGGAAAGAAACCGGGTTTCTCATTCCTGAACATTTGGGAATGCTAGGCATAGTTTGGATGATACCAAACTAGAGCCCAAATTGGATAAGTGCCAATTGTAGGTTATCCAAGGGAAACCATAAGTATAGTACTTATACAACTCACAAGAGAACAATTTAATTGTTGCTCACCATGCGGTTTTCCTAAGAGGAATACCTCCATGCAGTGGTAAGTGAGAGGATAGTAAAACTCGATGAAAATCGGAGTAATACTATTCAAGGCACCGATTCCTAATGGAACACAGATAGTTCATCAATGATGAAACTGTATAATTAATCTTCGAATACATAAGAACCGCGTATGTCGGAGAGAGTCAGGAAACAACCTGGGTATGGGTTTCTGATCTCACCTTATAAAGATGTCAATCTTTTAAGGAATATCGACTGACTACGTATGAGGAAGTGATACAAGATATCGACTCCCTATTATGGAAAAGTGCCACGAGTTCGAAATGGATTCCATGTATACCAACTATGTTTTGATACTAGTTGATTTACCGCAAGGCATTGTGCCTATTGGTACTATATAAGTCTTCAAGGAAGACATACATGGATGGCAACATACCAACGTATAAAGCTAGGCTTTCAGCGGAAAGGTATCGTTATCAACATTGTGTTGATTTCGATTCAACCTTTTACCTGTTGCCACGGTAAATCCATTTGGATAATGCTTGCTAATGCTACATGTTTCATTTATGAAATATGTCAGCTTAACGGAAAATCGCTTTCCTTAAACGGAAACCTTTTGGAGGATATTGAGAACATCATGACGGTTTTGTCGTACCAAAACTAGCAAACAAGGTTTGCAGGTTACTCAATCCATGTATGGATTGAAGCAAACATTGAGTTCTTGGAATTATCGTTTTGATGTAATCATAGTGGAGTATGATTTAATTCAAAACGAAAATGATTCCTGTGTATATAAGGAGGTTAGTGGGAGCGCACTGACAATAGATGTCCTATAAATAATGATAATATGTCATTTCTTGGAAATGATATTCCCATAATATAATCGGTGAAAGCTAGGCTTTCGAGAAAAATCTCCGAGAAATCATACATTGAAAAATGTACGCGACCTGGTGTCTAATACGCTTTGAGCATATGGATTCACAATCGGGCCAATCCAAGTGAGAGTCACTGGATTGATATTAAGATCATCCATTAGTTTCTTAGAGAACTAAGGATGTTGTCTTAAACAAAGGAGAAGAATAAACTTGAAGTGATTGGGATCACTACTGCAAGTTTCCTAACCGAAAGACGACTATAAGTCGCAACAACGGTACAATAAAGTTTGAATAATAACGGAACAGTGAGCTGGAAATCTTCCAAGCAAGATACTGTTACCGAATAAACAACAAATGCGGGTTATTGCTGCAGCTGAGGCAGCAATAGAAGCCATTTTGGTCGATAATAAATCTAATTAGATTAGATATAGTTCTATTAGCCGCTGATCTAGGCTTCAGCACAAGCTAAATAATTAATGATCTCATCAACGATCCAAATATATACTTCGATATTCATATGATTCGTTCGGATCATACATCGTGGCGATGTGATGATCGAATAAATCGCATCAGATGATAATCAAGCAAATCCGCTGACAAAATACTTTCTCAGCAATTTGAGCCAACCGTACATAGTTTGGGTGTCAGACACTCGATTGACTGGCTATAGGCCAAGTGGGAGATTGTTGGACAATTATGACCCATAGCGTCACTATTTGTACAGATCATGGTGTTGTTGTACAAATTAACTATGTGACAAAGGAGATTGCACTCTTATCATTTGTGATTAGATCACCAAGATATATATAAATGATAGGAGGTCCCTGTGATTTGTTCCTGGATTGAGAATGATATGAGACAGTATCAGTCCACGAAGGATAAATCATTAAATATCCCTAGTCAGAGTATTATCGAGATTGGACATCGATAAATATGTAAAAGACTAGTATTACACTTGTGCGCGTTGTGAGGGCATAACGACATAGTTCTCGTATATTTGGGTATAGGATACTCATACAAGTGTAATAGGAGGTTGTGTTTTACCGATGGTACGGGAAACAGCGTCGCTATGGATAGACCCCTCTCGGAATTCCATTGGAAGTATGACTATGTGTCTATGGAAGTCTGAAATCAGGGTAGGTGTATTTGGTTAACCTGAGACTTGCACCGCTAATACTTGCGACAATCAATATGCGTTGGTTTTGTTCGTCCAGGGCTTTAACCGGTTTCTGTGTACGCCTCTTCTGGGTATATCGAGAATCGTTTTGGTGGGTGTGATGTCAAGATGGAAGTATCACTCCAGTCATATGGAGATGATGGTCACGTAGGATACGGTACTGGTTCTCTTATGTACTGCAGTCATCGGGATAAAATGACAAGTCAGGTTTATCTGATTATAGAGACTAGTTACCAGGCATCGACATGTGCTTCGTACGGGGCAGACATAATTCCAGCCCCAGGCCTAGCACGTGATCATCGATAATGGATCGAAATACGCAATACTACGTATACTACGCCTGATATAGATCGCTTAAACCTGTAAGCATATTTCTGGAGAATTGGGAAGGCATGGCGCTTTGCTAGAAGCCAACCTTGTCTTGTAAATCGGTAAAACATAGTACTTGGTACTTACATGTTCGGATAGTCCGACGACCGAATTTACTGCCAACATATCCGGGGATCTCATGGGTCGCTTCCCGAAGATTCACCGATGACGTATGACTCACACTTTTAATTAATCTGGGTAATAAGATGAGAGAGAAAATTAATCTGGGATTAATTGCAGAGATATTTTATCTAGGATAAAATATCAATTAAAGAGAGATAACGATTAATTTGGAATTGATCGATTAAATTATATATTCGATATATTATATGAAATTGGATTTCGACGCGGAATTAAAATCAGATTTTATTCGGTTGAGCGAATTAATTTAGAAATAATTCGTTAGCGATGTAAATAGTGATTTCGCTAGGCATAATCATTAATTGCGTCACAACGGAAAATTCATTAATTTGGAATTAGCGAACCCGAGCCCGGGATTGTTTGCGAGCGCATTCGCATTTTGAATTCGAGTGCGGTACGCAAGTCAAATCAAGCGTCAAATCATTAGTCGCATCAAGCGTCAAATCATTAGTCACTTTGAGTGATGTGACAACTTGTCACATTGATTGATTGAGTGATGTGACTTGATGGAAGTGGTTGTGAAAGCTTTTTGAAAGCTTGATAGACATATATTATTATTTTAATATTTGGTATATGTTGAATTGATTTTAGAAATCAATTAACCATTACACATTTTCTAATTCTCTCTCTATTCTCATGATTTTGGGAGCCAAAATCTTCATCTCTCTCATTCGGCCAACATGCCATTTTTCTTCTGATTTGACCGTGAAAATGGATGAAAAATGGAATCAATTGTGATGTTTTGTGCAAAAAACATCAAGAGCTAGCACTCCGAGAGACATGCGAAGGTGATAGGGAAGTCCACCCATGAGTTTGGAATCACCATGATGAAGCTTGGGGCTTGAAGATTGATCCAAAGCCACAAATGGAGGACACCATTGCAGTGAACTGCCGTGACCATGACAGTGAGCAGAAAAGAATTTTTATTCGTTGCCGCCTCGCTCAACCGATCGATGTGAGTATTCCGCAACTCCCTCGTTGTATTCACATTATTTTCATTGCTTGAAATGATCTTGGGAAGCTTAGAAAACCCAACAGTATGTCAGAAACATTTCATGGTCTGGCCTTTAGATGTTCGTTGGGTGTGGACTGATGCACTCAGTAATCAAGTGCGAAGTAAGATAGGATCTGTCGGCCCATATGTGTACCACAAGGGGTTTAGGTATCCATGTGAGTAAGGTCACGATTCTTAAAGACTTTGACCAAAACCAGTCACCTAGTGTGGATCGCATTAGTTGTAAATAATCATGGACATGTCGACATGAGATGTGCGCCTTGGAAACTTGATGGTGTATTTTATGTTTCCTAAGCACAACTCGGATAGCCTACGATGGGGGGATTGTTAAACATATGTGACCTCGACTTGTATAGTTCAGAAAGGTCTTTCGTGTTCTTCGTGAATTCAGAGATGGCCGAATTGCGTACATATTAGCTAAGCTTATATGACGAACGTGTCTGAACTTAGAGAGTCTCAATATGAAGTATACTCGTTGAGCACTTGGGTAGTCGATTATTTTTTATAAAAGATAATATTTGATATTATAATTATCAACTAAGATAATCAAGTGTTATTGGATAACATTAATTATTACTTTGACCTAATTGGATTAATTCAATAATTACTGAAGGGCTTAATTGTAAAATCATAATTATCTCTACCATTTGAGGATATTATGGTAATTGTAAGTATGTAATAATAGGTGGTTTTGGCTTGATTTAATTGGATTAAATTAAGGTGGCAAACATTTAACTAATACATTTCCTAATCCTTGGCTTGATTTAATTGGATTAAATTAAAGTGTGAGACAATGGAGATTAGTCACACCTAATTATACATATTTGGACAAATTGGATTAAGCCCATTTAAAAGTTGATTACAACTTTTATTAATTAAAAATTGAGTTTTTAGTGGAATAACGCGGAGTTAATAATTCATAATATTTGATTAAAGAGTTTAATTAATATTTCAGAATTATTGGAGCTCGGAACTGTAGGTCCATTTGGTAATCGTGCTAGCTCGATTAACTGTAGCAAACCTAATATAATTATATTGTCTAATAATATGCTCACATTATATTTATATATTAATAATGAGATTAATAATATTTATTGTCACAAATGAAAACTATGTTAAATTAGTTTAACTTAATGTTTTCTAGAATTCTTTGATTATGAGATAATCAAGTCTTGATTATGAGATAATCAAGTTAGTAATAATTATGAGATAATTACTACAACATAATTGAAGGTAATTTAATCATTATTTAGATAGTGATTTTTATTTACGTTAAGAGACAAGCCATATGGCTTTCCATGCTATCCAATTTATTATGTCTATTAGGTGGCTTATATACACCTAATAGTTTTGTCATTATCTAATCCATTCTTATGATTTGGTATGGCCTCAACATTTATGTGTTTTCCATTGAAAGAAAGCATTAGATGCTTAATGACAAAGTCTTTGTCTTTAACTTATCATTTCTTATGCTTTGGTATGACATTCACATTTTGTGTTGGCCATTGCAAGAAAGCATTAGATGTTTAATGACAAGGTTAGTTGGCTTGTGTAAGAGAATATAATCTCTACCATTTCTCTCACTTCTTAAGGTTAAAATTTTACATTCATTCACACAAGTATTGTGAGAAAGAATTTGAGAGAAAATACAGAGAGTTCAAACATTCACAAATGTTGTGAGAGTGTTTGAAATTCCAAAAGCCAAACACCATTGTGACATCTTAATTCTCTAAATAGTTTAGAGGTTTGATCTTTGTGAGTGAAGCCCACATTTTGGTTTGTTGGTTTCGAGTCATAGTTCAGAAGATCGAGTGGTTAATCCAAGCATTGGACACCAAAGGATTGATTTCGGCTACTAAAACAAATGGAGAAGGCAAATAAAATTTTAAAGATCCATACCGGAGCTGGTGCCACCACAAGTAACTTCTATCGCGCTAAGGAAATGTTGGATAATTATGACCCATAGCATCACTATTTGTACAGATCATGGTGTTGTTATACAAATTAACTATGTGACAAATGAGATTGCACTCTTATCATTTGTGATTAGATCACCTAGATGTATAAATGATGAGAGGTCCTTGTGATTTGTTCCTGGATTGAGAATAATATGAGACAGTATCAGTCCACGAAGGATAAATCATTAAATATCCCTAGTCAGAGTATTATCGAGATTGGACATCGATAAATACGTAAAAGACTAGTATTACACTAGTGCGCGTTGTGAGGGCATAACGGCATAGTTCTCATATATTTGGGTATAGGATACTCATGCAAGTGTAATAGGAGGTTGTGTTTTACCGATGGTACGGGAAATAGATTCGCTCTGGATAGACCCCCTCGGAATTCCATTAGTAGTATGACTATGTGTCTATAGAAGTCCGAAATCAGGGTAAGTGTATTTGGTCTAAACCTGAGACTTACACCGCTAATACTTGCGACAATCAATATACTTTGGTTGCGGTCGTCCAGGGCTTTAACAGGTTCTGTGTACGCCTATGCTGGGTATATTGAGAATCGTAGTGTGTTGGTGTGATGTCAAGACGGAAGTGTCACTCCAGTCATATGGAGATGATGGTCGCGTAGGATACGGTACTAGTACTCTTATGTACTGTAGTCATCGGGATAAAATGACAAGGTCATGTTTATCCGATTATAGAGACTAGTTACCAGACATCCGACATGTTCTTCGTACGGGGCAGACACAATTCCAGCCTCAGCCTAGCACGTGATCATCTGATACTGGATCGAAATACACTATACTACGTATACTACGCCTGATATAGATCCTTTATTCCTGTAAGGATATTTCTGGAGAATTGGGTAGGCTTGGCGCTTTGCTAGAAGCCAACCTTGTCTTGTAAATCGGTATAAACGTAGTACTAGGTACTTACGTGTTCGGATAGTCCGACGACCGAATTTACTGCCAATATATCCGAGGATTTCATGGGTCGCTTCCCGAAGATTCACCGATGACGTATGACTCGCACTTTAATTAATCTGGGATTAATTAGATGAGAGAGAAAATTATCTGAGATTAATTGCGGAGATATTTTATCTGGGATAAAATATCCATTAAAGAGATAACGATTAATTTGGATTAATCGATTAAATTAATATATTCGATATTTTAAACGAAATTGGATTTCGACGCGGAATTAAAATTAGATTTAAATTCGGGCGAACGAATTAATTTAGAATTAATTCGTTAGCGATGTGAATAGTGATTTAGCTAGGCGTAATCATTTAATTGCGTCGCAACGGAAAATTCATTAATTTGGAATTAGCGAACCCGAGCTCGGGATTGTTTGCGAGCGCATTCGCATTTAGAATTCGAGTGCGGCACGCAAGTCAAATCAAGCGTCAAATCATTTGTCACATCAAGCGTCAAATCAAATGTCACTTTGAGTGATGTGACAAGTTGTCACTTGATTAAGTGATGTAAGTTGATGGGAGTGGTTGAAGCCTTTGATGGCTTTGACTTTTGGAGGCAAAAAATTTTGTATTTGATTTTTGGAATATCTATTACCAATTTTTTTGTAACAATTACACTAACACTCTCTTTCTTCTTCTCTCTTTTAACACGCCCAAAGTGGCTGTTCTTCTCTCTTATTCTGCTCACTGCCGTGAGCTAAGGGAAGCCAAAGTGCTTGATTTTTTTGGAAAAAATCAAGAGAGCTAGCACTCCGAGAGACATGCGAAGGTGATAGGGAAGGTCCACCTATGAGCCGGGAATCGTTTGACGAAGCTTGGAGCTTGGAAGATGATCAAAATCTGAATCCATGGAGGCCAAAAACAGCCACTGCCGAGCAGTTCACAGTGAGCAGAAACCGAGCTTTGTTGCCTCCCGCGTCGCTCAACCGATCTATGTGAGTATTCCGTAACTTCGTTGATTTGTATTCGCACTTATTTCATGCTTGTTTATTGATCTTGGGACCTTAGCAAACACCAACAATGGTATCTAGAGCAAGGTTGAGCATGAAATTGATTTATGGGTTAAAATTTGGGTAAAATTGATTTTGAGCATGATTAATGAAATTGGATGAATTAGTATGCTTAAATATGTTTTAATTGATGATTGATTGGATCAATTTGATGAAATATTGTTTGGAACAAATTTCCCCAAATTTTTTATGTTGGCCGAATGTAGTAGAGCCCTAAAAGTCTTGGAATTTTGATTTTTTGATTCATTGGATGAGTTAGAAATCAATTGGGAATGTTGATTTAATGTTTAATTTGATTCAATTGGATTGGATTTGAAATTGTATATAAAATCCCCACATTGCCGAGAGCTTCAGCATGTAAAATTGGGTTTGATTTTTTGATGAAATGTGTTGGACATGTTTTATTCTAATTGAGCATGATTAATTGTATAAATTAATGTTTTGGAAAAATTGATTTGGGTGATTAATTGTGTTATACACTTTAGTGTAATTAAATTGGGAAATTGGATTTTGGAATTTAATTATTTGGGCCTTAAATTGGATTTGGGCTTGTTGAGTTGTAAATGGGCTTATTGGGCTTAGTTGTACCAAGTTACGTTTAGGCCAAATGGATTAGATCCAATTGGGCCCAAAACCGCTTCCATAAAGCCCAAATGCGACTAATGGACCTTTAAAGTTTAATTGGGCCTAATGGGCCAAAATTGATTTCTGGGCTTATGGGGTAATTCCCGGATTGGATTTTGGTTATTCGGTTTGACCCGAGTTGACCAAAAGTCCACGCCTTAAGAAATTAATTAAAAGCCATTGGACTTTAATTAAATTAATATTGGATATTAATCGGGCTTTGAGACCCGTAACGATAAAATTTGGAATTTAAGTCGAAAAAGGTTTATTAATAAAGTGTAATATTTAATTTGGAATTAAATAGCGAATTAGTATTAAATACAAATTGAATTGGATTTAATTATGTAGTTTAATTTAATTCGAGAATTTGTACTTGAGTACTTATTCGCAAAACGAGTTTGACTCGCGCAAAATCAATCGTTGTTTGAACATTTGATGGTCACTAATTATCAGATTAATTAATTTGATTAGATTGATTGATAACATGCTTGTGTGAATACATGGTTTCGATGCATGAATAATGTATATCGGATGGATATTAGATGGGTGGAAAATTTTAGAAATTGTTGTAATAAATTTGATTTATTAATTGGACCTGCGTGTCCAGCCTTATACCTCCATATTCTTTGTATTCTCTTCTCACCTATTCCCCTCAATGTAAATGAGGTTTCTTTAGAAGTGTAGTGTAACGGGTAGAAGTAATATTTGTGCTAGCGGGAGAGAGAAATGGGGAGATTTGATCTAGGATCAATGTGTAAAGTATCCATCCGCATATCATTATTATTTTATTATACGCGTTTTATTATGTGTTGAGAATGCATGTTTAAGGGTGTATGATGATGAGACCTTAACAAAGATAATAAATTGGTTGCCAATTTGCACTCGAAAAACCCTCGCAAAATATTAAGCGTTTTTCCTTCCATTGAGTGATTCTCACTAAAGATCCGAAGGCTTTGTTCCATATCAGTGTCTTGTCCAAGTTGTGGTTTGTTGGCCAAAGTCAAGACCACTTCTTATCCATCGACATTGATTATGAAGCTTTCCAATTTGCACTCGAAAGTCAAGGCCTTTGTTCGTCGAGGATGTGTTTGAATCACGAAGGCTTTGTTCCATATCAGTGTCTTGTCCAAGTTGTGGTTTGTTGGCCAAAGTCAAGACCATTTCTTATCCATCGACATTGATTATGAAGCTTTCCATGGTCAATGGGTCGCGCTTAACTGGGATCACTAAGTTTGTTGTGCCAAAGCCAAGGTTTAGATGATTCAGAGGAAAAAGGTTAGGTGATACATTGGATGTATTGGCATATATAAGATATATGTTTCGGACTTGGATGTCCCCTTACTGGATCTAGGAATTGGATTGGATCCAATTGATCTTAGAGATCTGCCTAGTTAATTATCATACAATTTGTTGGCCAAAGTCAAGATTGTGTGATATTTAACGGGATCCTAGCCCGCTAGGAAACACGGTTTCCCGAGTACTCGACAGAGGGTTAGAGGCTCGCCGAAAAATAGTGGGAGGCAAGAATTGAATTTGCAATATTCGTTTAATTACTTGCCATACGCGCTCAAACAAATATCATTCGTCAAATAATCAAATGTTAGTTGGACTAATATTTAAACGTTGTTTTAATTAAATAGTTGGACTATATTCAAACTATTCATTTATAGTTGATTTTATAATTGGATTATAGTAGTCAATATAATTGATTTTAATCGATTAAATTATATTTGATTAAATAGTTGGACTATTATAATCATTATAATAAATAGTACCTAAATCGTTGATTAAATATTTGGACTATTAAAATCAAGATGAAATTGAAAGATTAACATTTAAAACATAATCCTAGGGAAAATGTATTTAAATGATTTAATTTTTCAAAATTGGGAATAAATTTCAGGAATGTTCTGGAAAATAATAAGTTACTTTATTTGATAAAATAACATATTAAGCCTAAAGCCTGAGTTAAGCAAATAGTAGAGCATAATCTTTGGAAGATTTATGTGATGATAACTTAAGTGCTTAATCCATTTAGCTTGTCGCAGTAGACTCCTTAATTTCTGAATCAGAACTAAGGATTAGATCCTTAAAGTATGATAATGAAATTGAAGGATCTTCATAGAATTTTAGATCTTAGAAGTACTAAATTGCAATAATAACTCTTGGAGGGTTAATGACTATTCTCAAGGAGACAAAGTCAAACTTTGCAATAGGCAAGTAGCGCAAGGCACACCTTACTTCGATATTCTAGAAACCCGAGGCTTGCCCGAAGGCTTCTGGAATGTGAAAAGGGCAAAGGCAAAATCATTATAATCTTCTAGGAAGATAAAGGACATATCCCAAAATGTCTGCCTAAATTGTGGCAAACATGATCGCGGAAGCGTGACTACCGTTTGGACAAGGCAGACATGAAGGAATTGAAGATGAGCAAGGCTCTGACTTCAAATATGTTTGTCATAATTATGTTCATTACTAGTATTGAAATTAGATTTTAAATACTTAGTGTGATACATAAATATGTACTGATGTTCAGAATCTGCTTTGAGCATGATACTGACTACTGTTGAGATTTATCTGCGAATTGGAAACGGGACGAAAGTCGCTGTTTTAACCGTAGATACCTAAATTTAGGAACTACCTGCAGGTGTGTACCTAAATTTGGAAACTGTTATAATGTAACTAGTTTGACTAGAAACATTATCTCTATATCAGTGTTCAACCCATTGCGGGTGAACCTTTATATTCTAGAACACTAAAGTGTTTTGATATTGAGATAAACACATTAGATGTGAATAACATAATTTATATTTTGAATATAAATAAATCTCAAATATATATAACATGACAAACAAATAGCTCAAGCTGATTTGATCAGAAGAAATTAATAGCGGCATTGTTGTCTGGGACACAATTAAACAAGACTCGTATATCCACACTTTTGAAGAGTGGGTACTATGACTGATTTGATTCCATTCAAATAAACTCAATGAATCTAGTTTATTGGGCAATGTGCCTACAACACTATTTACTTGGTAAAAGTGCAAATGCCACCTATCTGTTAGCCCTAGTTCATAGTGAAGCAAGTCGGCCCATGTCTAGCTAGGCTAGAGGTGGATATGAATATTTCGTGACCTTACGGATGTGGCATCTCGTTATGGTTATGTGTTTCTTTTGAAGAACACAAATCGGAAACTTTTATAGTTTCGACGCGAAATAGACAAAGAGATCGGCTAAAGTATTAAAATGTCACGGTAAGACCGTAATGGAAAATACTTAAGCAATAAGTTTCTACTATACTTGAAAGAGTAAAGTATTCTTTCAAATTAGGGCTCCTCTCGGAACACGTCAATATACGGTGTGTCCGAACAAGATAAACCAATTTTGTTGGACATGATAAGGTTAATCGTGAGTCGCTCTGAGCTACCATTTCCTTCAACGGATAAGCTTTAACAGTGCATAACTTATTTAGAATAAGTTCCATAAAAATCTGTTTGACAGATATCATATTAGATATGAACGGGAAAGAAACCGGGTTTCTCATTCCTGTACATTTGGGTATGCTAGGCATATGTTTGGATGATACCAAACTAAAACCCAAATAGGATAAGTGCCAATTGTAGGTTATCCAAGGGAAACCATAAGTATAGTACTTATACAACTCACAAGAGAACAATTTAATTGTTGCTCACCATGCGGTTTTCCTAAGAGGAATACCTATATGCAGTGGTAAGTGGGAGGATAGTAAAACTCGATGAAAATCGGAGTAATACTATTCAGGCACCGAATCTTAATGGAACATGAATAGTTCATCAATGATGAAACTATTACTATTAATCTTCGAATACACAAGAACCACGTAAGTCGGAGAGAGTCAGAAAATAACCTGGGGTATGGGTTTCTGATCTCACCTCATAAAGATCTCAATCTTATTGAGGTATACCAACTGACTACGTGTGAGGAAGTGATACAAGGTATCGACTCCCTATTATGGCAAGTACCATGACATCCGAAATGGATTCCATGTATATCAACTATGTTTTGATACTAGTTGATGTACCGCAAGGCATTGTGCCTATTGGTACTTTATAAGTCTTCAAGGAAGACATACATGGATGGCAACATACCAACGTACTAAGCTAGGCTTGTAGCGAAAAGGTATCGTTATCAACATTGTGTTGATTACGATTCAACCTTTTACCTGTTGCCACGGTAAATCCATTTTGATAATGCTTGCTAATGCTGCATGTTTCCTTAGTGAAATATGACAGCTTAACGAGAAAATCGTTTTCCTGAAAAGGAAACCTTTTGGAGGATGTTTACAACATCCTGTCGGTTTTGTCGTAACAAAACTAGAAAACAAGGTTTGCAGGTTATTCGATCCATGTTTGGATTGAAGCAAGCATAGGTTCTTGGAATTATCTTTTTGATGTAATCATAATAGCTTATGATTTAATTCAAAACGTAAAAGATTTATGTGTATATAAGAGGGTTAGTGGGAGCGCACTGACAGTGGTTGTCCTATAAATAATGATAATATGTCATTTCTTATAAATGATATTCCCATAAAAAATTACTATCGGCGAAAGCTTAGCTTTCATGAAAAACTCTCCGAGAACTCGTACATTGAAAAATATATGCAACCTGGTGTCTCATACGCTTTGAGCATATGGATTCACAAACAAGCCAATCCAAGTGATAGTCAATGGATTGATGTTAAGAACATCCATTAGTATCTTAGAGAACTAAGGATGCTATCTTAATCTGTGAAGAATGAGAACTTGAAGTGACTGGGATCACTACTGCAAGTTTCCTAAACCGGTAAAGGCGACTATAAGTCACAAATGGTACTATACAGTTTGAATAACGGAACAGTGAGCTGGAAATCTTCCAGGCAAGATACTGTTACTGAATAAACAATAAATGCGGGTTATTGCTGCGGCTGAGGCAGCAATAGAAGCCATTTGGGTCGATAATAAATCTAATTAGATTAGATATAGTTCTGTTAGCAGCTAAGCTAGGCTTGAGCACAGGCTAAAGAATTAATGGTTGCATCAACGATCCAGATACATACTTCGATATTCATCTGATCCGTTCGGATCATACATCGTGGCGATGTGATGATCGAATAAATCGCATCAGACGATAATCATGCAAATCCGCTGACGACAGTGTTTTCTCAGCAGTTTAAGCCAACCGTACATAGTTCGGGTGTCAGACACTCGAGTGACTAGCTATATGCCAAGTGGGAGATTGTTGGACAATTATGACCCATAGCGTCACTATTTGTACAGATCATGGTGTTGTTGTACAAATTAACTATGTGACAAAGGAGATTGCACTCTTATCATTTGTGATTAGATCACCTAGATGTATAAATGATAGAGGTCCTTGTAATTTGTTCCTGGATTGAGAATGATATGAGACAGTATCAGTCAACGAAGGATAAATCATTAAATATCCCTAGTCAGAGTATTATCGAGATTGGACATCGATAAATACGTAAAAGACTAGTATTACACTTGTGTGAGTTGTGAGGGCATAACGACATAGTTCTCATATATTGGGTATAGGATACTCATGCAAGTGTAATAGGAGGTTGTGTTTTACCGATGGTACGGGAAACAGCTTCGCTCTGGATAGACCCCTCGAATTCCATTGGTAGTATGACTATGTGTCTATGGAAGTCTGAAATCAGGGTAGGTGTATTTGGTCTTAACCTGAGACTTGCACCGCTAATACTTGCGACAATCAATATACTTTGGTTGCGCTCGTCCAGGGGTTTAACAGGTTATGTGTACACCTATGCTGGGTATATTGAGAATCGTAGTGTGTTGGGTGTGATGTCAAGACGGAAGTGTCACTTTAGTCATATGGGATGATGGTCGCGTAGGATACGGTACTAGTACTTTTATGTACTGCAGTCATTGGGATAAAATGACAAGGTCATGTTTATCCGATTATAGAGACTAGTTACCAGACATCCGACATGTGCTTCGTACGGGGCAGACACAATTCCAGCCCCAGGCCTAGCACGTGATCATCTGATACTGGATCGAAATACACAATACTACGTAGACTATGTCTGATATAGATCCTTTATTCCTGTAAGGATATTTCTGGAGAATTGGGTAGGCATTGCGCTTTGCTAGAAGCCAACCTTGTCTTGTAAATCGGTATAAACGTAGTACTAGGTACTTACGTGTTCGGATAGTCCGACGACCGAATTTACTGCCAACATATCCGGGGATCTCATGGGTCGCTTCCCGAAGATTCACCGATGACGTATGACTCACACTTTAATTAATCTGGGATTAATTAGATGAGAGAGAAAATTAATCTGGGATTAATTGCGGATATATTTTATCTGGGATAAAATATCCATTAAAGAGAGATAACGATTAATTTGGAATTAATCGATTAAATTAATATATTTGATATATTAAACGAAATTGGATTTAGACGCGGAATTAAAATTAGATTTTAATTCGGGGAACGAATTAATTTAGAATTAATTCGTTAGCGATGTGAATAGTAATTTCGCTAGGCGTAATCATTTAATTGCGTCGCAACGGAAAATTCGTTAATTTGGAATTAGCGAACCCGAGCCCGGGATTGTTTGCGAGCGCATTCGTATTTCGAATTCGAGTGCGGCATGCAAGTCAAATCAAGCGTCAAATCATTAGTCACATCAAGCGTCAAATCAAATGTCACTTTGAGTGGTGACAAGTTGTCACTTGATTGAGTGCTGTGAGTGATGTAAGTTGATGGGAGTGGTTGAAGCCTTTGATGGCTTTGACTTTTGGAGGCAAAAAATTTAGTATTTTATTTTTGGAATATCTATTACCAATTTTTTTGTAACAATTACACTAACACTTTTTTTCTTCTTCTCTCTTTTACACGCCCAAAGTGGGCCGTTCTTCTCTCTTATTCTGCTCACTGCCGTGAGCTAAGGGAAGCCAAAGTGCTTGATTTTTATGGCAAAATTAAAGAGCTAGCACTCCGAGAGGCATGCGAAGGTGATAGGGAAGTCCACCCATGAGCCGGGAATCATTTGACGAAGCTTGGAGCTTGGAAGATGATCCAAAAGCCGAATCCATGGAGGCCAAAAACAGCCATTTCACAGTGAGTAGAAACCGAGCTTTGTTGCCTCCCGCGTCGCTCAATCGATCGATGTGAGTATTCCGCAACTTCGTTGATTTGTATTCGCACTTATTTCATGCTTGTTTATTGATCTTGGGACCTTAACAAACACCAACAGGAAAGTCATTTCCTACAATTAGCATCGAGAGCTTAAGGTTGAAAAGTTTTCTTAACCATTCTCTTTTTTGTTTTAATAATTTATATGAGATATAGATTATTAAAATGCATGTTGTGATGAGTAGGCACAATTAGATTCATGAGATGAATGGTTTTAATGTTCATGTGATGAATGTTTACTTTTGATTCATGTGATGAATGTATTGCGTTGATCGTTATTTTTTCCGGCTCTTGTTTTTAGCATTGGAAATGTAAGACCATAAGGTCATATTCTTTCAAGTGTTGTAAGTTCATTTCTTTTGTAATAAGTCTTTTATGTAACCCTATTTGTAACTTGGAGGAGCCGATGCCGCGAAGGACTTTTGACTGAGAAATGCTGTGAAGAACTCAACAACACTCCATGGAACAAGATTTGAAGACCAAGGGATGCCTTGGATTTATTGTACTAATTAGATTAGTATGGAAAAATAAGAGGTCGGTCAACGTAATTTGTAATGTGATGGATTTATGAAATTCAGCCCCTGGAAACAGAGGCGCGTCGCGACGCAAGCATTCCAGTAGCTACTGGTTTGCTTCTGCCTCGCGCGCGTCACGACGCGACGCAGGTCCCTTCGCATCACAATGCGATGCAGAGCTGGCACAATTCCAGTTTCTTGAATTGTGGTAGTCACGATGCCTATCAGTTCGCGTCGTGACGCCCAGACCTGGGAATATATGTATGTTTTAAATTGTTTATTAACATGTCATATAGCCTAGGGTGCCTACTCTTGCATTTTCACATGCTATAACATGTAGTTATGCATGATATTCTAGTCATAAAATATGAATTTATGTAATTTAATAGTTAAATAAGAATATTAGATGCATGCAAACAGATTAATAAGATTAATTGGTTTAAAGGTTTAAAAATTGTGAATTCAAGTTTTAGAAACAAATGGACCTTATGAGTACATTATTTTCCTTGGTATATCGGATGGAAACTCGGACTTAAATTCCATAGCCGGCTCCGAATGGACGGTAATATGGTCTGTACTCGGGATACAATACCACATACCTTTGGAATAAATAATGTGCTTTTATCGATTAAATGGTTTAATGATATTTGGTCCGTTTGTTGAATTCTAAATTTTAAAACCTATTAGTGAATTAATAATTTAAGAGTTAAATTGATTAGATCACTATAACAACTTGATTAAATTAGTTTAATTAAGTTAATTAGTTAGTATAGACTAATCGGGAATAGTGAATAAAATTTTAAGAGTTAAAATTGGTTAGATCACTAAATTATCAACTAGTATTAATAAGGTTATGACTTTAGCCGAGCATAATCTAAGATTTATAAGATACTAGTGAGACATAAACCTTATAATTATAAATAGTGAGTGAGAGAAGCGTATACCACAATATATCCCATGATCTCAATTGTTATCCAGAAACGTGAGATTCAATAGGCGCCTCGAGACGACTTTGTTTTCGTCCCCCTATGAATGGCGTCCTTTTCGGGTCAATATCAGGTTTGGATTCCGAAAGGATATGGACTCTAGATGTATCTGGTAATTTGACCTACCCTACGACGGTACTTCACTAGTTAAGTCCAAGAGTTTCGAAATAATGGGTCACACTCACAAATGAATGATTAAGTTGTTAATCAAAGCTTCCTTGATCAAAATAACAGTAGTTGATTAATATAGGAATAAGAGTTATTTCAGATATATTAATCAATTGAAAATGTCTCAGTCTATCATGCAAATACTTGACCTACCCTACGGCGACACTTATTTGTGGGATGATAGATAACCTTTTATGAGTTCAAGCATTCACAAATGTTGTGAGAGTGTTTGAAATTCCAAAAGCCAAACACCATTGTGACATCTTAATTCTCTAAATAGTTTAGAGGTTTGATCTTTGTGAGTGAAGCCCACACTTCGGTTTGTTGGTTTCGAGTCATAGTTCGGAAGATCGAGTGGTTGATCCAAGCATTGGACACCAAAGGATTGATTTCGGCTACTACAACAAAGAGAGAAGGCAAATAAAATTTTAAAGATCCATACCGAAGCCAGTGCCACTACAAACAACTTCTATCGCGCTAAGGAAAGTCGTTTCCTACACATAGTTTGTTGGATAATTATGACCCATAACATCACTATTTGTACAGAACATGTTATTGTTGTACAAATTAACTATGTGACAAAGGAAATTGCTCTTTTATCATTTGTAATTGGATTACCGGGATATATAAATGATAAAATTTCATATGATTAGTACCAGATTAATAAGATATGAGACAATATTAATCCACGTAAGGTTTAATCATTAAATATCCCTAGTCGTAGTATTATCGAGACTGGACATCGATAATGCGGAATAGGCTAGTATTACATTTGTGCGTGTTATGGAAGCGTAACGACATAGTTCTCATATATTTGGGTATTGGATACTCATGCAAGTGTAATAGGAGGTTCTGTTTACCGATGATACGGAAACAGCTTCGCTCTGGATGGACCCCTCGGAATCACATTGTAGTATGGTTATGTGTCTATGGGAATCCGAATCAAGGTAGGTGTATTTGGTCTTAACCTGAGACTTGCATCGCTAATACTTGCGACAATCAGTATACTTTGGTTTTGGTCGTCCGGGGCTTTAACATGTTCTGTGTACGCCTCTTCTGGGTATACTGAGAATCGTAGTATATTGGGTGTGATGTCAAGATGGAAGTATCACTTCAGTCATATGGAGATGATGATCACGCATGATACGGAACTGGTACTCTTGTATGCTGCAGCTATCGGGATAATATGACAAGGTCATGATTATCCGATTATAGAGACTAGTTACCATAGAACCGATATATATTTTGTACGGGGCAGACACAATTCCAGCCCCAGGCCTAGCATGTGACATTTGATACTGGATCGTAATATGTAATACTATGTATACTACGTCTGACAAAGATTACATATTCCTTTAAAGAATATTTTTGGAGAATTGGGGAGGCACAGTGTTTTGCTAGAAGCTAACCATGTGTTGTAAATCGGTGAGAACGTGGTATCAGGTATGCACGTATTCGGATAGTCCGATAACCGTATTTACTGCCAACATATCCAGGGATCTCTTGGGTCGCTTCCCGAAGATTCACCGTTGAGATTTGACTTGAACAGAAAATTAATCTGGGATTAATTATGAAAGAGAAAATTAATCTGGGATTAATTACGGTAATGAATTAATCTGGGATTAATTAAAAGAGAAAGAATTAATCTGGGATTAATTACGTCGAGAATTTATCTGGGATTAAATTCGTCGAGAAGAGAGAATGCGATTAATTTACAATTAATCGGTAAAATAAATTTAATAGTTAAATTAGATTTTTCTATTTAATTTATTTAATTGGGCTAAAATAATTTATTAGATATATTAATTGAAATTAGATTTCAATGCGGAATTAAAATTGGATTTTAATTCGAGCGAACGAATTAATTTAGAATTAATTCGTAAGCGACTTCTGTAATAATTTTTCTAGGCATTATTATTTAATTAAATTAGATTTAATTACGTTGCGACGGAAAATTCGTTTAATCGGATTAAGCGAATCCGAGCCCGATGTGTGTTGAGCAATCCACTTGATTTTTGAATTAAATGGGGCCCACCAACTTACATCACTAGTCACCTTTTTGGTGATGGAAGTGGTTGGGAGCTTTAAAGTTAACTTGTCCAATACACTTTGTAATTTCTTTTTGGAAAAATATACACATTTTGCTTGTTGACTTTTGGTAATTGATTTTGGAAATCAATATCAAACAAATTCATCTCTCTCTTCCTCTCACTTTGCCGAACACCATTGTCTCTCTTGGAGAGTAATTTTTTCTTTCATTTGTTCTTGTTAGCACATCAAGGAGTGAATGAAGGTGATAGGAAAACTCACCCGAGTGTTGGAAAACTCAAGAAGGACTTGGAGCTTCCACTGAAATGCATAAAAAGTTTTGAACTCATCCGATCAATGTGAGTATTTTCCGCAACTCTCTTGATAATTCACACACAAATCACTCTTAGACGATCTTGGCATGTTCTAGGAACACTAACATGGTATCAGAGCGATCTAAGTTTGATTTGAAAATCTAGGGTTCAAGACTTTAATTTGGGAATTTTGTGTTTGGAGCTTGATTTTCCTAAATTAGTTGTTGGGTTATGTTTATATAATGTTGAATTGGATTTTTACATTGTTGGATTTGTGATAAATTGATTAGATCAAAAATCCCCAAATCCTTATGACATGGCTGAATGTATACCCCAAGGTGTTCATGGTGATTTTTTGATTTTAGACAATTGGATATGTTTAAAGCATGAAATAAATCTTGTATGTTGATTTAATTGGATTGAAATCAAATTGGGTGTTATTTTATGCACAATTACCGTGAGCATGATAAGCATGTATAGATTGATTTTGCTTCAATTTATGTTGGACATGGATTGGAAATGTTGAGCATGATTAAATTGGATTAATTAGTGTTTTGGAAACATTAGATTAATTGATTAATTATGTTAATTGCACTTTAATTAAATTAATATGTAATTTGGAATAAGTGTTAATTTAATTTGTTGTAATTGGGCTTAATGGGCTTGGTTGGGCCCAATTTGGTTTTGGACAATTGGGTTGGATCCAATTGGGCCTAAAACCATTTCCATAAAGTCCAAATATGATAATTGGGCCTTTAAAATTTTAATTAAGCCTAATGGGCCTAAATTGATTTTTGGCATAGGGTGATTCCTAATTGGGCCTTGGCATCTTGGGTTTGACCCATAATTGCCAAAAGCCCAAGCCTAAAGAATTAATTAAAAGCCCATTGGACTTTAATTAAAAAGTATTGGATACTAATTGGGCCTTTGAGACTCATGTAGATTGGATTTGGAATCCAAGTCTAAAAGGCACTTTTAAAAGTGTAATTATTTAATTTGGAATTAAATATGAATTAGTATTTAATATAATTTAAATTGGATTTAAAATTGTAGTTCGATATAATTCAAGAATACGTACTTTGAGTATTTATTCTTAAACGAGTTGGACTCGCGCAAATCAAATCTTTGTTTGAACATTGGATGGTCATTAATCAAAGATTAATTAATTGGATTAGATTGATTGAATAACATGCTTTGTGTGAATACTTGGATGTATGTATGAATAATGTATATCGGATGGATATTAGATGGGTGAGGGCATTTTGGAAATTGTTGTAATAAATTTAAAATTTATTAAATTGGACCAGCATGTCCAGCCTATTACCTCTTTTCTCATTGTATTTCTCTTCTCACCAATTCCCCTCAATATTAATGAGGTTTCTTTAGAAGTATTAGTAATTGGGTAGAAGTATGAATAGTGCTAGCGGGAGAGAGGAAATGGAGAGATTTGTTCTAGGAACAAGTTTGTTGTATATCCATCCGCATATCATTATTAAATTTTATCGCGCCTTATTATGCTTTTAGAATGCATGCTTAAGGGTGTATGATGAGACCTAATTAAAGATAATAAATTGGTTGCCAAATCGCGACAAAAACCCTCATTTTATATTAAGCGTTTTTCCTTCCATTGAGTGATTCTCTCTCAAGATCCAAGATTGGCATTGTTTGTTGGCCAAAGTCAAGACATTGTCCATTGCGGATGTGTTTGAATCATGAAGGCTTTGTTCCATATCGTACGTCTTGGGCAAGTTGTGATTTGTTGGCCAAAGTCAATGTCACTTCTTGTTCATCGGCCTCGATTACGAAGCTTTCCCACTGTCAATGGGTCACGCTTAACTAGTTTCATTAAGCTTGTTGAGCCAAAGCCCAGGCTTAGTTAATTCAGAGGAAAAAGGTTAGGGAATATATCGGATATATTGGCATGTATTGGATATATGTTTCGGACTTGGATGTCCACTTACTGGATCTAGGAATTGGATGTGATCCAATTGATCTTAGAGATCTACCTAGTTAAGTTTCATATAACTTGTTAGCCAAAGTCAAGGTTGTGTGTTATTTAACGGGATCCTAGCCCACTAGGAACAAGGTTTCCCGAGTACTCCACAGAGGGTTAGAGGCTCGCCGAAAAATAGTGGGAGGCAAGTATTAAATTTTCAATTTCGTTTAGATACTTGCCAATACGCGCTCATTTCATTTTTCGTCATTAAAAATTTATATATATTAGTTGGACTAATATTCAATTGTTGTATTAATTAACACTTGGACTGTATTCATCATTTATAGTTGATTATATAATTGGATTATAGTAATCAATATATTTGAATTTAACCAATAAAATAGTAGTTGATTATATAGTTAGACTATAGTAATCATTATATTCGATTGTACCCGAAATCGTTGATTGGATAGTTGGACTATTGGAATCAAGATAATTGAAAGATTAGTGTTTAGGACATAATCCTAGGTGATAAATGTCTTTTACGGCTTTAATTTTCATATTGGGAAATGAATCTCAGGATAGTCATGGGAGTTGAGAAGTTACTCTATATATAATAGAGAAACCTCTCGGGCCTGAGCCTGGAGTTGAGCAAATAGTGGAGTATGAGCTTTGGAAGACTCATGGTGATGATAACTTTAGTGCTCAATCCGTTATTCTTGCCGCAATGACTCTTTAATTTCTTCGTCAGAACTAAGGATTAGATCCTTGTAGTATGATATTGAAATTGAAGGATCTTCATAGATCTATTCTTAGATCTTAGAAGTACTAATTGCAATAGAAAAATCTTGGAGAGTTAATGGCTATGCTCAATGAGACAGAGCCAGAGCTTGCAAAAAGGGCAAGAAGCGCAAGGCGCATCTTACTTCGACATCCCAGAAGGCCAAGGCTTGGCCGAAGGCTTCTGGGGGTGTGAAGAAAAAGGCAAGGCTAAATTGTCACAGTCTTCTGGGAAGACAAAGGACATATCCCAAGATGTCTGCCTAAACTGTGGCAAACGGGGTCACTGGAAGCGTGACTGTCGTATGGACAAGGCAGACATGAAGGAAGTGAAGACGGGCAAGGCTCCGGCTTCAGATGTTTGTTATAAACATGTCCAGTACTGGTTTTAAAATTGGATTTTAGATATCGGATATGGTACATAAATATATATACTGATGTGCGGGATCTACTGATTAGCAGGAGACTGGCTTCAGATGAGATCGAACATCTAGTCAGAAACGGGACGAGAGTCGCTATTTTGGCTGTGGGAACCTAAGTTTTGGAACTGCCCTTTGGGCATGTACTTAAATTATGAGACTGTTAAAATGTATCTAGTTTGACTAGGAACATTATCTCTGTATCTAGTTTAACCCGTTGCAGGTATACCTTTATATTCTAGAACACTAAGTGTTTTATTTATAAAGATGATATTGAGATAAGCACATTAGATGTGAATAACAGAATTTATATTTAGAATATAAATGAATCTCAAACATACAATATGACAAACAAAAGCTCAAACTGAATAATCTATTGAGACTTAAAAGTGGCATTGTTGTCTGGGACACATTAACAAGACTCGTATATCCACACTTTCGAAGAGTGGATACTAGGACGGATTTGATTCTAATTCAAATGATGTCTACGAATCTAGTTTATTAGGCAAAGTGCCTAAAACACCTTTTACTTGGTAAAAGTGTAAGTGCCACTGATCTGTTAGCCATCATTCATAGTGACGTAAGTGGGCCCATGTACAGTTAGGTTAGAGGTGTATATGAATACTTTGTAACCTTTACGGATGTGGCATCGCGTTACGGTTATGTGTATCTTATGAAACACAAGTCAGGAACTTTTGAGTAATTCAAAGAGTTTCGACACGAAGTAAGAAAATAGACCGGTAAAAGTATTAAAAACATTATGGTCGGACCATAGTGTAAAATACTTAAACATATGAGTTTCAAGATTACTTGAAAGAGTATGGTATTCTTTCATAGTGGACTCCTCCCGGGACACCTCAATTTGACGGTGTGTCCGAACGGAGAAACCGAACTTTGTTGGACATGGTAATGTTAATGATGAGTCGCTCTGAGCTACCAATTTCCTTATAGGGATACGCATTGAACAGTGCAATACTTATTTTGAATAAGGTTCCATGAAAATCTGTTAGACAGACTTCATATTAGATATGAACAGGAAAGAAACTGGGTTTCTCATTCCTGAAGATTTGGGAATGCTGGGCATATGTTTGGATAATACCAAACTAGAACCCAAATCGGATAAGTTCCTATTTGTAGGTTGTCCTAGGGAAACCAAAGTATAGTACTTATACAACTCACAATAGAACAAAGAAATTTGTTGCTCTCCATGCAGTTTTCCTAAGAGGAATACCTAAATGCAGTGGTAAGTGGGAGGAAAGTAAAACTCGATGAATATCAGAGTAATATTGTTCCAGGCACTGAGTCCTTACGGAACACCAACAGTTCATCAGGGATGAAACTATACCAATAATCTTTGAATACACAAGAACCACGTAGGTCGGAGAGATTCAGAAAACAACCGGAGGTATGGGTTTCTGATCTCACCTCATGTAGATATTAATCTTATTGAGGAAGACGAACCGGCTACTTATGAGGAAGTGATACAAGGTATTGACTCCTTTT